>PVKE010009870.1:0-43783 GCA_004027555.1 Craseonycteris thonglongyai | reverse complement strand
AAACTGGACAGATACATGCAAAAATGTGAAACTGAATGACCTTCTTACTCCATATAAAAGAATCAATTCAAAATGATTTAAAGACTTACATGTAAGACCTAAAACCATAAAATTTCTAGAAAAAAAGTATAGGAACTAAACCCTCAGATATTATTATTAGTAATATTGTGCCTCAGGTAAAGGAAAGAAAAGAAAAAGTGAACAAATGGTACTTCATCAAATTAAAATATTTTAGCACAGCAAAGGAAACCTTCAACAAAATGAAAACACATCCTACTGAGTAGGAGAATATATTCACAAATGACACATTTGACATGAGAGTAATATCCAAAATTTATAAAAACCTCATACAACTTAACACCAAAAACCAAACAATCCAATTTAAAAATGGGCAGGGAACCTGAATAGACATTTCTCCCAAAAAGACATACAGATGGCCAGTAGGCATATGAAAAGATGATCAATGTTACTAATTGTCAGAGAAATGCAAATAAAACCACAATCAAATATCACCTCACACCTGTCAAAATGGTTATCAATAAACCAACAAACACCAAGTGTTGGTGAGGAGTTGGAGAAAAGGGAACCCTTGTGAACTGTTGGTGAGATTGCAGATTGATACAGCCATTGTGGAAAACAGTATGGAGGGTCCTCAAAAAAATAAAAAATAGAATACTATATGACCCAACAACTCCACTCTTGGTTATTTATTCAAAGAAATTCAAAACATTAATTCCAGAAAAATATGAGTTTATGCACCTTTATGTTTACTGCAACACTGTTCACAATGTGCAATTTATGGAAACAATATGAATTTCCATCAATAGATGATTAGGAAAATAAATATTACATATATACAATGAAATATTACTCCACCATTAAAAAAAAAAAGGAATCTTACCACTTGCAACAACATTGATGGACCTAGAGGGTATTATACTAAGTGAATTAAATCATATTGAGATAGACAAATACCATTTGATCTTACTTATAAGTAGAATCTGAAGAACAAAATAAAGGAACAACAACACAGAAACAGATCCATAGATACAGAGGAGAAGCTGGTAGTTACTAGATGGAACAGGGGTTGAGGGGTTACGTGAGAAAGGTGAAGGAAAAAGAAGTACAAACTAGTAATTATAGAAAAATCATAGGGATGTAGAGTCTAGTATGGGTAACAGTCAATAATATTCTAAAACTATGTATAATGTCATATGAATACTGGACTAATGGGGGGATCATTTCACAAATTATATAAATGTCTTATCACTATGCTGTATAAAAAACTAATATAAAATAATAGTGAATGTCAAGTAGAATTTTAAAAACTAGTCAGGAATATGTAGTACAGCATAGTGAATCCAGTCAATAACTACATATGTACAGTGTCAGGTGGGTGATAGACTTATTAGGTTTTTTACTTTGTGAGAATATATATATTTATGTGTGTGTATGTATGTGTGTGTGTGTCTAACTAGTATGATTTTTACATCTAAAACTAATAAAAATAAATACAGTTTCTAACTATAAAAAATGAAGGGATGAAATAGAAATAGTAGTGTGTGAACTTCTTTCCAACTCTTCCCTACCCCCTACAATTTTTATATTTATAAATCAGGAGTATTGACACCTGACAAAAGTGAGGAAGAGCATACACTGTATTCAGAGGACAGGCTGTAAAACAGCGGTGCAGTTTTATCAGGTGTTTGAAGTAGGTGTAGACACACTAAGAGTTTTATTTGGAAAGTGGTTGGTATGATTTAGACTTTTGGGGAAACAAAGAGGACTTATAAGTATAATAAGCAAGATAATTTCTTAATACAGTTTTACTGAAAATGTAGTTTGATTACATGCATCAAAATATATCTCAATAAAATTTAAGTAATTTAACTGTCAGTGGTTTAATGCTTTGTAATTACAACACACATTTTTTTCTGAATATCATAATTTATGCATTAAAATATGCATTGTAAACTATTCTGAAGCAATAATTTGAAGAATTAGAAATTGTTTTCTAGGAGTGGTCTGGAAATTTATATCAAGCCTGAATTCTATACTTTATTACTCTCTCACACACACTAATATATTTCCTTATAAGTAGAAATGTCTATAATTTACTATAGATTTAGATGTCTTTAGGTCTTACATGTGAGGGTGTGGGTCAGGTTAATTTGTAATCCAGTTTAAATATTCTCCTTCAAGAGTTTCTTGTTTTTCAAGGGCCATTTTATACAGAAACATGCTTGTGCCTTATATTTCTCTTCTATGTTTATTTAGTTTTTATACCTTTTTTTAAATATAAAATGGATGTCTACTTTGACAACCTTGTATAATAACGCAAATAAATCACTAACCATAAATGTAAATTAAATGCATTTAATCTCAGAGTTTACAATGAATTTTCTTTTAACATTTTAATGAAGTCATACAGGCTTAACTGCAATATCGAAAAGCTTTCCGAATGTAAACCTGAGGCTCTTTGTATTCAAAAGCCTAAGTCATCTTTTTTTATAAATTAATTTTTTTAAACTAAAGCATCTTTATTTTCAAATTATTTACCTCTAAAGGATCTTGAAATATTCTGTTGAACTCTATTGGATCTCTAGATGTACGTAAATCAATTCAAAAGAACATGTTTAATAGTTAAATAAAAGCTTTATAACCTTATTTTCGAATGAAATTCATATGTATTTCTAGGGTAGCATCAGAAGTGTTGCTCAGGGAGTCTAAAAAGGAAATTGGGGGATAAAATGAAAGCATTTAATTCAAGTCTTTTTAATCCTGTATTCATATCTTTGACTTTCTACTAGTCATACTAGTAGTTACTTCAGATTATTTTCTATTGTAAGCAAATTACAAAACATCATGAGCTAAAATAAAGACTATAAGGGGATCATACATCATGTTCCAGTTCTACCACTGTTAGCTGCGAGGTCTTAAGATAATGTCATTTAGACTCTCATGGATGGAGTTCCCTCATCATTAAGTGAAATAATTAGACTAGTAAAATATTTTACATATATCCAACTCTAGGGATGAATAAAAGTTGAAGACTCTGAAGACTCAGTATGCTTTTCCAAATAGAGTACTATTTCATTATTAACTTCTAAATGATCATCATGTGTCTATGCATGGCATTCAACCATATATTAATTTTCAACATTATATTCATAAGTACTTAATATATTTCAACTTCATGCATGTTTATGTATTATGCTTTGTGTAATATAAAAATAGCAATATAATATAAAATAGCATGCTATAGTGTACATAACATTTTACTTGTTAGTGTGGGATAAATAATTTAATACTTCATATTAGTATAAATATAAAATTGAAAAAGCATTGGATTAGATTTTCCCTTTTGTCTTCAATACTTCAGTATTTGTGCTAAAGAAGAATTTTTAGGAAATAAAACTTAGGCAAATTCCATAAAAAGCAAATGTGATTTCACTACATTATTTAAAATATCTGTGTGGCATATTTCCACTCCAAATTTTAAACATGTCACTATTTGGAAAAATATTCCCGTTGCACATAAATGGTAAATACAGGTTAAAGCCATTAGCACATTACTGTGTTTTGCTTATTTATGTAAATAACGATTTAAAGTAATAGAAATTTAAGAATGTATAGGAAAGTAGCATAGAAGAAATTTAAGTAAACAATAAATACATAAAAATGAGTTCAATCTTTTTAGTATCAAAAAACTTAAAATCAGATATATTTTCATCTTCCAATTTGACAAACATTAAAAGATTGGTGGCAACTAGTATTAGTGGAGATGTGAGAAAATAGACACTAGAGGGAGATTTGTCAATGTGTGTCCAAAGCCTAGTAATGGATATCTTGGACGGTAACAACCCCATTTTTAGGTATTTATTTTAAGGAAATAACTGTGCAAGTGTACAATGATGGATCCAAAGATTTTATAGCATTCACACCACTGCCATCTTTACAGTCTTTTTATCTGCTTACCATTGTGGCCTGACAGAGTGTGAAATCAGATGGATTTATTTAAAAAGGTTTTAAAGTCACAATAAAATCTAATTACAAAGTTAATCTGATTAAGGTTTAATAACATTGCATAGTTATTATAATGCTGTATAGCTTAAAATGGCCAGTATCCATTTAAATTACTACAACTACTATAATGCTTAGTGATTAATTCAAATCCGAGCCCAATCCAAGAAATACTGTATTTTGCTGTCTGCAAATAAGTATGCTATATGAGATATTATCATAAAAAGTGATTTCTATCTATTTTGTGTGTCTTAACTCACATTGTCCAATTTTTTTATGCTTATCTTAGCCATTCCAGAAAAACTAAAATTTATTGATTGCTAGGATTATTTATAAAATACACACAGGCACTCAAACATATACATGCAAACATACCACAAACCTTTTATATGATTGTCTCTGATTTCTTCAGACACAGAAATAACTATGACCTTGGTTTTTCAAACCATGTGCCAATATCCTATGAAGTGATACAACAGATTCACAGGGGCACTGGGGAAAATTTTAGTTTCTCAGAGAAACACAGTGCACCTGTTCAACTTCATTCAAATTATGTCTATCATATTGTTTGGACATAATTACTTAACAATTTGAGATGTTGAAATTTTTTAAAACTTGAGTTTCATTCAAAACAAAACAAAAGAAAAACAAACAAAAAAAGTAAACAAATAAAAAACATCTAAGACAAAGGTGAGAGTCTCTGATACTCACAGTTGGGAACCAGCTTTGGTTTGTAAGACTATAACACACAAACACTTAGCAGATATATTTAAGTAAGTGTATATCTTGGGGTTTGGAAGAATATTGCTTTCATGTGATATGTACTATATCTCTTTAAGGTTCTACTGTGAATTGTTTCAGATATGCTTATTTTTATTCACATGTTCTGAAAATGTATAAAGCAAGTTTGTCCATCCTGTAGCCTAAGGCTGCATGTGGTCAGGAAGGCTTTTAATGCTGCCCAACACACATTTGTAAATTTCCTTAAAATATTATGAAAATTTTTGTGATTGTTTTTTTGTTTGTTTATTTGTTTGTCTTGTTTTCGTTTTTTAGGTCATCAACTATCATTACTGCTCATGTGTTTTATGTGTGACCCAAGACAATTCTTCTTCCAGTGTGACTCAAGGAAGCCAAAAGATTGAACACCCCTGGTATGAAGCACATACTGTAAGTCTCTACCACTTGAATTTTCACAATGAAAATATGCAGTATGATATTATAATAGTGGATGTATACCATTATATATTTGTCTAAATCCAATAATGTTCAACACAGTGTGTAAACCCTAACACATACTATAGACTTTGGTTGATAATGATATGTTAACTTGGGTTAATTAGTTGTAACAAATATACTGCTCTGGTGAGGAATGCTGATGATAGAGAAAGATCTGAATGTATTGGCAGGGAATATGTGGGAAATCTCTGTGCCTTCTGTTCAGTTATGCTGTGAACTTTAAACTGCTTTTAAAAAAAGTAAATTTATTATATATACATGTATTTGTATATATGTGTATGTATGTATCTATAAGGGATGTCCCAAAAATATCCAACCATACATGAAAAATAAAGGTATATATGGTTGAATTTTTTCCAGACAGTCCTTGTATATGTGGAGAGAGAGAGAGAGAGAGAATGAGGAAATTAGTGAACTAGAAAATAAGAAGTATGATCTGAAGAAATCATCCAGAAAAAAAAAAAAAAGAATTAGAAACAACAAATATTTGTGAAACTGTGGAACAAATGGGAAATTTCCAGAGGGAATGTAAAACAACTCAGGATAAAAATATTTGGCAGTTTTTATTAGAAGTTAAAAATGAATATTCTATGGCCCTATAACTATGTAGACTCTCTCTACATGTATATATTTATGATTTAACTATTGATATAAGCACTGAGTATAAATCTCAAAAACATTATGCTGAGAACAGGTAATTTAGCACAGAGTCCTCTATATTACATGAATATATTTACATTATAGAGTAGGCAAAGCTATGCATATAGAAATCAGATTGTTTGCAAGGGCATGACTGGAAAATGGGTACAAAGAACCTTAGAAACTTTCTGAGGTATTAGAAAGTTTCTGTGTCTTGAAAGTGGTATGTGCTAAAATTAATCTATGTGATTATCAAAATGGGTCAATATGTATACTTTAGCTTTTTAATATTCTATTCAGGGGTCTCCAAACTACAGCCACACTAGGGCTGGATGCGGCCCACAAGGCCCTCTCATCTGGCCCGTGAAGACCTTTTTATCTGAATAAAATAATATTAAATAAATAATTAAAAACAACATCTATGTTTTGATTCATTTTTATTTGGACCTTGAGTGTATAGTCGGCCCCCAAACTGCTGTTTGATAGTTAATGCGGCCCACGGGCTGAAAAGTTATATATGTTGACTTAAAAATTTAAATAAAAACACAATTGGGAAGTTTGCAGGCAAACAAAAACCTGAACAAATTTATCATCACCAATCTTAACTGAAATACTAAGGGTAATTTTTCAAGCAGGAAAAAGCAATCTCATACAATAGCATGAAAACAGGGAAAGGAATGGAGAATACTGGGAAGGGTAAATATTGGTTTAAGAGAATAAAAATGAATAATGACTATTTACAGAAATATCATTTTATTCTTGGATTTCACATAAATGTACAAGTAAAATTTATGGCAGCAATAATATAAAAGACAAGAGAGCTAAATATAATTAAGATTTTATGAGTCTGTCATTCTGAGAATGTGACAAAAGTGCTAAATTACAGTTGACAGAAATAAATAAATAATGCCATTTGTAATCTTTAGGATCACTACATAATAATAATAATTAAATAATGTAAAAAGTAACCTTATAACAAAATATAGTAGAATGAGAAGCAATACTTGATAAATTCAAAAGAAGATACTACCGGAAAGCAAAATTAGACATCCATATCTATATCCAGTACAAATAGAAAACATTTTTCATTTCAAAACAAAACTAAAGCTGGGATAGCTCAATGGTTAAGGGCTTGCCTCACAATAAAAATCTGGGGGTTGATTCCTGGCTTTGGCCTGTGCAAACCTTGTATACTGAGCTGCAACACAACTGGTAACCACTGAGATGTCAGAGCAGCAAAAGTTCTCACCTTTCATGTGGGAGGCTCCTGGTTTGGTTACTACCCTGCATACTCCCCACATCCACCTGTGTAGAATGAAACCATGCCTCACAACTAACAATGTGCAACTATGGAAACTGCTCTGGGCCCTCCCCTCTTCTCTCTCTCTTTCTCATCTTCTCAAACAATATAAATAAATAAATAAATAACTCTTTAAAAACTAAAACTTTTATGCTCTTAACTAGACATACAAACATAAGGATTCAAAGAACATAAAAGCAAAACATTTAAAATATATTTATACTTCGCTAGCAACAGCTTTCTTTAGTAAATATCAAATAGAAATTAGTCATCATATTTACCAAACACATATCATCCTGCTTATAGCTCAAAACAACACTAAAGATAGAACACATACATTGTGACAGTAATAAAATAGAATAGTACATAGCAATAAGAAATAGAAAACTAGCTAGTTACAATAATGCTGAATAATACAGTTGCAATGTGAGAGTCATCACACATAATCCAGTATTCAAGAAAAATGAAATAAATCAATGCTGATGGAATTCAGATAGTAATTACCTTTCACAACGTAATTATTGGAGCAAGGATTAGATGACTTGGGTTTCTGAATACATTCTATGTCTTTAAGTTGTGATAAAATTAGCATACATATATGTGAAAAATTTAAGTACACTTAAAACTTATCTAGTTTCTTCTGTATTCTATAATTCAATCAATAATTTAAACAACATGTTATGGTACTAATTACCCCCATGATATTAAAAATCATTATTATTATTTTTTTATAATAAATGGTTTTTTTCTTTTTTTTAATATATTTTTTATTATTATTTATTTATTTTGACAGAGAGAGAGAGAGAGAGAGAGAGAGATACAGAGACAGAGAGAGAACTGAACTGGGGTTGCTCCCAGTTCAGCATATGATTCCGCACGAGCCGGGGCTGGGATTTGATCCTCAGTCCCTGGCGCTGCAAAGTGAGCGCTTAACCCACTGAGCCATCCTGGCTTCCCCGATATTAAAAATTATTAAGACAAACAATATCAATTGTTGGTAAAAAAACAAAACAAAACAAAACTGGAGTTACTATATTCTTATAAATGGAGTGATTATAAAGTTTAGCACCACTACTTTGGAAAACTAAATATAAACATATACTAGGATCCTGAATTTCTTAGGCATTATAACCATAAGGGTAAATATCAGAGAATGCATCTATAAATATATCAGTGCAGTGCTATTTATAATATCAAAACACTGAGAGGGAAAAATATGTCTACCCAAAGTAGATGAAATAATAATTTCTGGCATGTATAATAAAACAATAAAATACTGTGCAGCAATGGATGTATACAACCTAAGATAATGTTTTTGTTGTTAAACTCACAAACATGATGTTGAGGTGAAAACCTGATCTAGAAAAGGATATACTACATCAGTGCATTTATATAAAGTACACAACAGACAAAAATCAATCTATTGTGTTAGAAGGCAAGATGGTAGGTAGCCCTGAGAAAGAGGAAAGAGGGCTCGACACTGAGAGGACATGAGGGAGCAACATTGCATTTTTGAACTGGTTAGGGGCTTGATTTTAGCAATTTATTTTATTATTTTTTATTTATTGTTTAATTTATTAGGGTGACATGGGTTAGTAAAATTATACATAGGTTCCAGGTGTACAATTCTACAGTGCTCTGTCCATGTGTTACCATACGTGTTCACCACCCAGAGTCAGCTTTCTTTCCATCACAATATATGTAACTGTACATTTAGGTTTTCATTTTCTTCTGTATATTGGTTAAAAATTTGAATTATTTTTAATAAGCTAACTTTAAAATTTTCCTGTTATGCCTAAAACATAACAACTACACTGAGATTAAAAAGGATTTACTAGATTTTAATGCACACACATACATACACACACACTCACACATGGGTGTACCTTTTTATTCTGTAGTGCTACTAATTATGTCATCATTGAAATTGCATCTATTTTGAACTTTGATTCTAGTCAGGCTGTTGATTAAAGTACTTCCAAATAAATAAATAAGTGATGCTTTCAATATTCAAAAGGTACTTTCAAATAAATAAATACATCTAAAATTAATTTTCTTGACTAAAAAATAAATCAATAACATGAAGTTTATAAAAAGGCTACAAGAGCTACTTTTATCCCATATGCCATAGGGTAGAAAAAACAGAAAGGTAGTAATTATTTTGTTAATTGTTTTTTTTCTTTTCATATTCTCATAATGGCAAATCCAGATGGTAAGAATAAAAGAGTAAGGATGCTATAACAATTAAATAACTGAAATATTACCACTGTTAATTTTATTGTATATTTCTTTTGTCTTTTGATTCAGTTTGAATTCAGTTATGATAGTATAATAGATAGAAATTTAAATTCATTTATCCTTATTAGTTCAATATTTTGTATATTATCAACAAATATACATCAATATGGTGATGGAAAGAGAACTGACTCTGAGTGGTGAGCACATAATGCAATATATAGATGAAGTAATGTAGAATTGTACATCTGGAACCTATGTAATTTTTATCAACCACTGTCACCCCAATAAATTTAATAGTTATTTAAAAATATACAAACATTGTTTATATAAGTAAGTTATTTTAAATATTTTAACTAATGCACAATGTTCTATTGAATGGAAACTTAATCATTTACTTTTGTAGTGTTATTTTGATGTTGCTTTGTATAATTCTTATTATAGAAGCACCCCTGTTGTACTTATTTTTGTGCATGCTGCTTTCATAGCATATAATAAAATTTGGTGATATTGTCTCTGAAAAGAAAGTATAAGTGAAATGATATACTGTTATTTTTTTTATCTTGAAATGTATTGCAAAATTTTATCAGGTATATTTTGAAATCGTTTAAAGTGCTACTTAAAATAGATGATACCTATTTTATTATGTTTTCGTTATCATATAAGTTATTAATTTTAGGCTAATTTTAATAATGAAAATCAAAATTGTTAGTGGATGAATTTAAATGTTAGAGTTCTTTAGTTTGAATTGTCTTCTAAAATAGAAGTTTAAGTTATCACAATAAGTTAGAGGGCAAAATAGAAACCATGAAAAATGTCAGAAAGTAGATAAATAACAACATCTATTTTGGTGATATCAGGGTAAATGAAAATATATAGGCAAATTCTAGATATATTTTGGATAAGAAATTGGTGATTTTGGATGATGGAATTAGAATGTAATTGTTAAGATATAACAGACTTAAAACTTTCTTTCAGAAAATGAGCCAGAATCTGAAAGTGAGTTTTTTGGGGTTTTTTTCAAGATTTATTTTCATTGTTTTAGGGAGAAAGTGAGAGAGGGTGGGGGAGGCCCAGAACAGTTTCTATGGTTGTATAGCGTTAGTTGTGACATAGTTTCACTCCACACAGGTGGATGTGGGGCAGAACAGGGCAGGAACTGAACTGGGGGCCTCCTGCATGGGAGGCGGGAGCCTTTGCTGTGGAGCCATTCTGGTAATTACCAGTTGCACCTCAGTTCAGCCTTTGCAAGAACTGGGGCTGGGAATTGAACCCTGGACCTAGTAATTGCAAGGCAAGTGCTCATCTGCTGAGCTATCCTGGCATCCCCTGAAAGTAAGTTTTGATTCTGCTCTGTCCACAGAATTTAATTTTGCATACATATACAAACACTCCGAATCTGAAAGAAGTGTGAATATGGTGTTTACCCATAAGAAGAAATAAGTGGCTATTTGTGGAGTTTCCATGTGTATATGTCTGAGTTAATGTGTACAGGAAGTATGTGGGGTAAGTGGGGTACATACATCTCTTGAGTATGTGGGTATACATGTATATGTATGTATATATAAGGGCTGTCTGGAAAAACAATCCAGCCATAAATGCCTCTATTTTTCATATTAGATGGCTGGATACTTTCCAAATAGCCCTCATATGTGTGAGTATATGTATATGGGAAATACATGTGTGTCAGTTTGGGTGAGGAAAAGCAGATGTATAAGCTATTACATGTGTTTAGAGGTACACATACTTATTTATTTATATGCATACTTTGTGTTAGTGTCTGTGCATGTGAGTATGTAATTTATGTGTCAGGATATGCATGTCTTTGTAAGTGTATGTTTATGTGGGAGATATACATGTGTGAACAGAATATGTATATGAGATATGTACATTTGTATTTGTGTATTAGGTCACATGAATATTTGAGGGTGTGCTTTTGTGTGTGTGTGTGTGTGTGTGTGTGTGTGTGTGTGTGTGTGTTCTAAGGGTGTATGTACTTCCATTTTGGGCATGTTAAGTGTCAGACAACATTGGAGCCTGAGATAAGATAATCAAGTATCAGGGGAAAATTTGTACTTGGTACTATAACAAATACAAAGAGAAAATATTTTTTAATGTAAGATTCATCAATAGGAGAAGGTGAAGGTTCAAGATGGCAGATTAGGTAAATGCTATTGCCTGCTGCTTCCCAGGATCACAGGAAAACTACAAATTAATTATAGAAAAATCAACCTTAAGAATCATTAAAGACTAGCTGAACAGAACCCCTGTAACTAAGAATATGAGGAGGTAACATTGAGACTAGTAGGTGGGGCAGAGATGCAAAATGGGGTGATCCCAGACCCACAGATAGCGATTGAACACCAGAGAGGACACCTCAGTGGCAGAGGTTTTTATAGAATAAAAAGGGGTCCAAGCCCCACACCAGGCTCCCCAGCCCAGGGATCCTATGCTAGGAAGAGGAGTTCCCACATCTGACCAGAAAAATTAGCGAGGACTCTATCTGATAATCCGAGTGAAATGGAAAGCAGCAAAAAACCTAGATACCCTCTTATAGGGTCCATGTGCAGACTCATTCACTTGTAAACACTCACCTGGTCTCTGGTGGAGGGACAACAACTTGAGAAGCACCAGAGACATCGCAGGAAAAATTGAGTTACGTGGCTTTGAGGCAAGGGCTAGAGGGCTTGCTGCCATCATTCCTGTGAGGAGCCTACCTCACATGTAGCATACAGGAGGGTGCCATCTTTATGTTGAACCCTTTCCCAAAGGTCAAACCTGAGACCACATTTTTCTGATAAATTCTGTACACGCACAACACCCTGGTCCTTGCTCTGAATTGCTAGCACTGCATTGCCAAGGGCACTTCAAGGTCCCGGTCACCAGACCTACTCCAGAGCTGTAGAAGACAGAAGACTTTAACAGCATTAGACAGGCCAGGGCTGCCTGGGGAACTTTTGAAGGTAAACAGTGGGCCACAAATTGTTCCACAGACTCTCTGAGGTAGCTCTTGGGGATCTTTGGGCTCAGGGTGAGTGGTAGCTGGCTAGGGCATTCTCAGGGCATTTTGTGAAGTACCGTAGTTATAGGCCAGGCACTACCCCAAGGCAAGCAGTAGCTGGCTATGGTGTTCTCAAGACGATTTGCAATGTGGTCACAAGCCAGGAAGCTGACTAGTGGCAATAGACCTAGGGTGCCCAGACCCTCTTGCTAAGTTGTCCCAGGCCCAATGCTGGTAGCAGCTCTAGCCTTAGTTCACAGTAAGAACACCCCCACATGCCTCCAGATCCAACATAGGCAGCAGCTAACCACAAAGAGCGTTGTAGCTTCTACCAGGTAGCTCAAGGCTGATCAGAGGCAAGGCTGAATTTGGTATGCATGGGAGCCCCCTCCAAGGGACACTAGAAACAACACACCCAGAGGCCAGCTTCAGATTGCACCAGAGCACTACTGGTTAGCCTCACAAACGTCACACTCAAAGGGTTTCAACAAGCACAAGAGCCCATGGAAGTGAAAACCCCTGTGAAGGGTCAGCCCCCACAAATCTGCTCATACACTGTTGGCATAGCCAATCCTCACAGTCAGTCAGACTGGGAGTCAATACCACCAACTGGCATGCCAAAAGCATTTGATGCTCAACTACAACTGGAGAATGCACACAACACACAGGAGACCAGGGACACTGGATAATGGGATCTCATAGGACAAAAACTACATAAAGCCAACTAGCAAAGGCTGAGAGACATAGAATGTCTACCTAATACATAAATGCAAACACAGAGAGGCAGGCATAATAAAGAAACAAAAAACATGTCCCAAATAAAAAGCAATAACAACAAGACAAAACCAAACAAACAAACAAATAAACAAAAACAGGTGAAACCTTAAGAAATAGAAATAAATGAAATGGAAGCAACTGACCTACCTAAGATAGAGTTTAAAGCACTGTTTATAAGAAGGTTAAGAAACTTACTGGGAATTTCAATGAAGAGTTAGTAACCATAAAGAAGGACATAGAAACCATAAAAAATAATAGAAATAAAAAATATCATAACTGAAATGAAGATTATACTAGAAAGCATCAAAAGCAGATTAGAAGAAACAGAGGACCGAATCAACAATTTAGAATACAATGTAGCAAAAACACTATATTGGAATAACAAAAAGAAAAAAGAATAAATAAGGAAAAAATAAAGAATTTGAGGGACCTCTAGGTCAAAATCAAGTATAACAACATCACATCATAGGAGTACCAGAAAAAGAACAGGGGGAGAAAGGAATCAAGAACCATTTTTGAAGAAATAATGATTGCTAACTTCCCTGACCTTGGGAGGATATAAAGTACAGCATAGAGAATATATAATAGTAATGGTATTTTAGTAATGTAAATAGTAATGGCACGATGTCAAATGAGTAGTAAACTTGTTGGAGTTATCACTTTGGATGTGTGTAATTGTTTAATCATTATGTTATTCTGTACACCTAAAACTAATAATAAAAATTTAAAAAATCATCAATGCAATCAACTAGATATAGAATGAGATAAGTTAAAAATAATGATGATTGGACTGTGTAATACAAAATTATTGGTGACTTTCGCCAGATCATTTTCAATCAGGGTAGAATCAATTATAAATCACATATAAAGAGATTAAAAAATAATTGGGGAATCAAAAAGAGAACTGAATATATGTAGCCTACTGTGTTGAGAAGTGTGGTTATGAAAAGGAGCAGAGAGAGAAACCAATTGTTGAATCCTTTTAGAGACAAATAAAAGGGGTTAGGGTGTTTTTTTGGTTTTGATTTTAGTTATAACATATTACAACATGTTTTTGTAGTTACAGAAATAATCCATTAAAAGTGGAGAAAGCAGGACATACAAAGTATAAGATAAGGAGGATGGGATCCAGTGAACATTTAGAGATTTTAACTTTGACAGAAGACATGCTTTCTTTTGAAGTAGAAGAAATAAAATGATGGTATGCAACTGAACAGATAGATTTTAATAAATAGTGCAGGGAAGGTGAAAGCCCACTGTCCGATGACTTCTATTTTATCAAAAAAAATTAGTAGATGATATTCTAATTTTTATGAAAATAGTTATTCCCAAACAAAATTTATGGAATGGGAGATTGGTGAAGAAGTCTTTAGTGTCAGTTTGACCTTACTGGCCTTGAATAATTTGGACACTAATCTGAATGTATGATTTTTCAGAAGCAATGTTCACCTGATTAGAGGTGAGCATGGAAAATTAGTATATTGAGTTTATTATGGTTATGGATTCATTAGGCAATTTTAAGAAAAGGAAACAGAGATTAAAAATTTGAGCCAGTTGCAAAGCTGTGTTTATAACTGTTATTCATTGGATATAAGCTTGAAAATGAGAACATGATGGGAAAAATGATTAGGAAACTATTTTGAGGTCACTGGATTATGTTGTATAATTACATTTGATGTATTTTACATTTCTTGCTCCTTCAGTGAGGTTCAGTGATTCACAGGCAAGTGGGCCAAAGACAGGATGTTATAACTGTTATTTGTTACAACAAATATCTTAATTCCTATTTGCCAAGTGTTATATTAAGGCTTAGAGAAATGCAGTGTTAAAAAAAAAAAGAAAGAGAAAAAGAAAGAAAACATTTTTCTCACCCACTGTAATTTATATCAAAGTCCCAGTGGTAGATAATAAGCAAATAAATCTATTTATAATATATTAGCAAGTAATAAATGCTATAAACAAACATAACTAAAAACCAAAGTGTATATTCTAAAAATTCAGTTGTTTGGACTAAACTATTTGAAAAGATGGAATTTGCAAAGCAATTTGAGAAAATAAAAGAAAAAAAAAAAGCTTAGAATAGTTAAGTATATTTAGGCAGAGGGAACAGCAAGTTAAAGGTTCTAAGACTGTGAAACACTTGACAGGTTTAAGGAAAAGCAAGCAGTTAGTGCAGCTGGAGAATACTGCATATCAATTTTTAGAAATAGGCAAGAACCTATGATGGAAACTTTAGATTTTATTATAAGAGTAGTGGAAACTTATTAAAGTGTCCTATATAGAGAAATGTCATGATCTGATTCACATATTAAAATCATCGTTAGTTTGAGCAGCCAGTAGGAGTTCAAGCATAGAAATAGAGCAGTAGGGGAAGCCGGGATGGCTCAGTGGGTTAGGCGCTCACTTTGCAGCCCCGGGGACCGAGGATCAAATCCTGGCCCTGGCCCGTGCGGACCCGTATGCTGAACTGGGGAGTGCCCCCAGTTCAGTTCTCACCGGGGCAAGACCCCGGCCCGTTTCTGCCCTGTGCAGCCCCGCCCACCTGTGGAATGAAACTATGTGGAAAAACCAATGATGTGCAACTATGGAGACTGTTCTGGGCCCTCGCCCTTCTCTCTGTCTCTGACTCTGTATCTCTCTCTCTCTCTCTCTGTCAAAAACAATAAATAAATCTTAAAAAAAAAAGAAATAGAGCAGTTAGGTGGCAATGCAAACATTCTAGTTGAAACGTTTATGGAACAATGTTAGTGATGATAGAAAATGGTTGAATTCAGTACATGAATCCAGCTTATGAATTAACCACACACTCACCATGTGCCCCAGTTATTGCATTTCTAGCTATATATTCAAGAAAATTGACTATGTCCATGAGGTTTTCTTTCTTTGTTGATTTCAGTTTTATATTCCATATATGAGTGAAGGCATATGATTCCATAGTTAATAGCTTAGTGGTTACCTGAGAGCGAGAGGGGTGTAAGATGAGGCGGGGAAGCTAAATATGATGATGGAAAGAAAGCTGACTCTGGGTGGTGAACACATATTGTAACACATAGACAAAATGCTGTGGAGTTATACACCTGGAACCTATGTGATTTTTACTTACCAATGCTACCATAATAAATTTATAGGTAAAAAATGAAAACATGCATTTTTTTCCTGATAATGAAAGCTAAATGTATTGTGTGTTCAAAGAAGTAAGTTATGTTGTGTGGAAAAGCACAGATCTTTTCTATATAGGGTGTTAGGAAGTTTTGAGTTTATCGGTTGATATGCTTTCAATGGAGTTTCTAAAAGGGATTGATTGAATCTTAAATGTAGAAAGAATTGCTTCCATGGTAGCAATGTTAACAATGGATATTTTTCTAAGAAAGTGAGTACTTTTAATTCTCGTTTGAGATTTTGTCATAAAAATTTCTATGCAGTGGCGATAGATTAAGTCCTGTGATAGATAGCTCAGATGGGGTAATAAGATAAAGAATTGGAAATATTAAGTATGAACTAGCTTTGTGAGTTAATAATAAAAATTTAAAACTACTGTAGAGGGGGAGTTACTAGAAAAAACTAATTCTTCTAAGTGATGGGACAATATAAATTTAACAGTATCCACATAGGTATACAACCTGGGAGGAAGTATCCCTTTTTTTTTTTTTTTTTATTTTCCTGAGAAAATATGAAGGGATTTGTGGAAAAGTAAGTATTTTTGAGAGGGAGAAAGTATACTACATTACAGATTTTCTCAGCAATGTAAATTTCTGAGACTGGAAAAATGTTGAAAGTTTTGTTGTGTTTTACTAGAGAATTGTGTGAAAAAATTAAAGATAATAAGCTTAATTTAGAAACTTTAAGATTTGGAGAGCATTTGTTTGCCATTGAGTCAATTCCCTTATAAAATATTATTTAAAATATACAACAGTACTTTCTTCTAAATTACTATTCCATGACCCTCTGGGGTATTTAACCTTGTAAATCTCATTTATATTCAAAATTTGCCATTGACCTACTTATCCTAAAGGCTTATTATAATGTATTATGATCATATTTATATTTTATATGTTGCTAATTGGTCTTATAATACCTTAAGCAGGAACCTCATTTATCTTTGTCCTCAGACTTTAATGCAATTTTATGTACCCTGTAAGGACTCTGAGAAGACACTTTAGGGAAAATATAATTATAGTATGCAAGAATGCATTAAAACTTTGTGTATCATTCTGTTTAAAAAATAAAGTAAAAAATGGTAGCTGCGTAGGTGAGTGTCTATTTATGCTTCAAGGGTATAAACTATTACAAGTTATATTGTTTTCTTTTGTCTTTAAAATGAGAGAGAATATACAACAAAAGAGCTAGTGACTCCATATCTTCTGGGTGCTTTCAGATATTCAAAAATTTATTCAACAATAGTTTCTTAATAAATGATCCATCATTGATTATTCATGATAAAAGAGGAGATCATTCCCTTGATTTTCTGCTGATTTCTTGGAACTGTGTTTTGGAGGACAATCTATCAGAGGCAGAAAATGGAAACAAAGTTTAGGAAATGTATGTATCCATAAATTCTCTAGTGCTTATTTTTAAAAAGGCCTGCATATAAATTTTTTTTTAATATGGAATATAATATTCATATTTAAGTTAAGTTATAAAAACTTTTTACATGGTTTAGAGACATGCATGCCTTTGACTGATATTAATTTGCTATTCTTTAGTTTCTTCACTAAAATACAGTTATCCACATTCTAGATTCTTAAGGCTGTGCAATTATTTTAGTTTGAAACAAAAATTTTATTTAATCTACTTTTTTTTTTCTCTAACTCCCTTAAATATAGAACAAATTATTTGGAGCAATGGAAAAATAAAAAGTACATAGTATTTTGAGAAAAACCTAACAATGACTTTTCAGAAATATGTAATTTTATAAGCATTGTTTTACTTGAGTCTCAGTGGTTATTGCTGAAGATTATGACCACTTGCTCTTCAGCAGAGACAATTAAAGACTAGCTTAATTCACATTTTTAAGGCATTAAAATGCTGTAGATACAAACAAATCAGACAGAAACACACATGTGGGAATATACACACCCCAACAAAAAGAGTATTAGTGTTATTCATTTACATAGTTTTTATTTGTCTAATAAATATTTATTGGACACAACTCTATGTCAAGCATTGGGCTATATGTAGATTTCTATGCCGTATTAGGGTATTTTAAATGATAGAAAATTTTAAATTGCTTAATGAATCAACGACTTTGCATTAAAATTTACAATTTATTATAGAATTTAAATACAAAAATAACTAAATATTAATTTATAAAATTATTTTCAAAACATTATGCAAATATATCTTTAAAAAGAGAAAGGGAAGATCTATACTGAGGAATGAGAAGCTTAATTTATTTGGTTTTTATATAGTTATTGTTCAAACTTTTCAATCATGAACATGTCAATTTTGTAATAAACATAAATTACTTAAAAAGCATAAAACATTCAGGGTGGGTGTGCATGTGTTTAATGATAATTGATAAGCTTATGTAAATAATCATGTATTCCTTCTGTGTTAGTAGGGAAAACGTAAGGTCTGGAAGCTAAAATAATAGTATAAACTTTAATATAAACTTCAAAATATAAACTTTAACAATGAGAAATTTTAATGCAACTAAAACACATTCACATTTTGTCTTCCCTTGTTTGTTGTAAAAATTCCACATGATTTGTTTGTTTATTTATTTATTTATTTATTTATTTATTGACACAGAGAGAAAGAGAGAGAGAGAGAGAGAGATACAGAGACAGCAACAGAGAGAGAACTGAACTGGGGGAATTCCTCAGTTCAGCATATGGTTCCGCACGGGCCAGGGCCAGGATTCGATCCTCAGTCCCCGGCTCTGCAAAGTGAGCTCTTAACCCACTGACCCATCCCGGCTTCCCCTACACATGATTTGTTTGATATCTTTTATTAGATTTCTCTAGTATCCAGAACTTGATTCCTGAAACTTGTTTGCCTAAGCCTATTGCTGTTCTGTATGAACCTTGTGTCAACCTCAAAAAGCATAAATGTTCCAGAACTTATTATTTGATATGAAAGAAGGGCTTGTAGTATTTGTAAATGGACTGTGTATATAATCTTTGCTCAGCTTTCTTTTCTATATAGATCTCTGGTAGCATATATATATATATATATATATATATATTATTTGACAAGTAATTTCTCTGATTGTTAAAGAGTTTAGAAGCTAAGAACTGACTGTTTGATTTATATATGAAAACTGAAAAAATGTAAAAAACCCTATAGGTTTTGTCAGCTGTCTTTATTTTCTTTATATATCAAGTATTACAATACATATTTTATTTTTGTTATTTTAGATTTTGCATTTTTATAATTTCTTGGTACTATATTCACCTTATATATGAAGATGTATATATTCTTATTTTGTTTTCCATAATTTGTAGAATCTAAATTAAAATTAACAGTTTAGCTCTACCTTGTATTGTAGTTAAATTTGGATTCTGTGTTTATTTTTATAACTAAATTTTAGCTACTTGAATGTTTTCATATTGAGTCTAAAATTAAGGTTAAAATTTCTGAAACTGTCTGCATGTAAGAGACAAAGTATTTTGAAAAATTATATAAATGAAGAACGTACTTTGTTTACCAATTAAATTTTTTTGTCTCAAATTTTATTCTACATAAAAAAAAAACCCTTAGATGCTGGAATGGCTCAGTGGGTTAAGTGCTCACTTTGCATCCTCAGGGTCCAAGGATCAAGTCATGGCTCCTGCCCATGTGGACCCATATGTTGAACTGGGGTGGGGTCCCCAGTTCAATTTCTACTAGGGTGAGCTTCCCATGTGGTAGCCCCCTGGCCTGGTTTCCACGCTGTGAGGCCCCCACCCACCTGTGTATGGAATGAAACTATGTAGAAAACTGATGATGTATAACTATGGAGACTGCTCTGGGCCCTCCCCCTTCTTTCTGTCTCTGTCTCTCTCTCTGTCAAAAACAAAAAGATATATCTTAAAAAAAAAGATTAATTTTATTCTTTGAGATGAGGAGAGATAAAGTGAAAGAGAGAGAGAATAGAGAAGGGCCTAGAGTAGTCTCCATAGTTGTACATCATTAGTTGTGACATGGTTTTATTCCATAAAGATGGCTGTGGGGCTGCAAGGGGCAGGAACAGACCTGGAGGCACTGCAGTTCAGCATATGGGTCTTCATAGGCCAGGACTGGTAATTGAACCCTGGACCTCACAACTGTGAGGCTAGCACTCAACCTGTTGAGCTATTCCAGCATCCCCTGACTCTCCTTTTATATTTGGAGAGATGTATGAAAAAGAAAGATATACACTAACTCCAAATTTCTTGGACAGAATTTTGGGTTGGACATGTTTGGAAATTAGATTCAAAACTGATTTTGTCCTCAAATACTTCCATTATGAATTTAAAACTGAAATGACAATATACTATAAGAGGTTTCATTTAAAAGTGGGGGGACTTTTCATCTATAAATTGTAGCATAATAGTAATTTATTAGTTAAAATTCTTTTTCATTTTATAAGTAGACATTTGTCTTAGGAAATATGTCATTGTATCCAATTCTTAATAAGAAGAGACTTTTTTAGTGTTTCATTCACGAACCACATAAGCAGCTATTTTAATGAAATGTGGTATTTTTCAATTCAATTATTGAATAAAATTCTTTTAAAATAATGTGAGAATAGAAACTTTTATTTCAGTAAAAGAACCTACTTAAATAAAAAACGTCCCATCTGTTCTAAAACAATTCATTTTAAGAAATAATTTTTCCTTTTTAAATAATAATCTGTGTGAATATATTTAAACTGTTTGATGTCAAACATAAAAATTTCCATAGATGTTCTGTGATAATTCTTTAGAATTCTGAAGTTTTGTTTTGTTAAGAAGTCAAATCAGGGAGCTGGGATGGCTCAGCGGGCTAAGCACTCGCTTTGAAGCCCCGGGGACCAAGGATCGAATCCCAGCCCCGGCCCCTGTGGACCCACATGCTGAACTGGGGTGTGCCCCCAGTTCAGTACTTGCTGGGGCCTATGTGGGAGGCTCCCGGCCCAGTTCCTGCCCTGCGCAGCCCTGTGCCCACCTGTGGAGTGAAACTATATGGAAAAACTAATGTCAACTATGGAGACTGCTCTAGGCCCTCCCCCTTCTCTGTGTTTCTCTCTGTCTCTGTTTCTCTCTGTCAAAAATTAATAAAATAAATATTAAAAAAAAAAGTCAAATCAGTTTTATTTGCTTGTTTAATGTGTGTGTGTGTGTGTGTGTGTGTGTAGGGGTGTTAGCACAGGCAGATAATATTTAAGAAACACATGATACCAAAACTAGATGGTCAAGGGCACAAAAGCTGTGGTCCAAAGCAAAATTTACTTTCTCATATTCACTCTATTTTTTTGTGATTTAGAAAAGAGTGCTTGAGTTTCACAAAAGAAAAAGAGGTAGTTGGCACTCATTTTAGTTCTTAACAAGTCAAAAGAAAGAATCTACTCTTATTTTTTTATGAAGTACTTCAGCTTTTCACAGTAACCTACGTTTGAAAAAATTCTCTTTATATTACTCTTTAAAAGTCTTTTTACCTTTCTTTATCATCAGAATACTCATGTTCAACTCTCCTAACAAATTTCAATTATATAATAGAGTGTATAGTTACCATAATATACATTAGATCCTCAGAGAGCATTATTCGTCTTATAACTGAAACATTGTATTCTTTTACCAGACTCTCCCTATATCCTCTACTCCCAGCCCCCGCCAACAGCCATTCTATGTTTCAATTTTTTTTTTCTTTTTTGAATTTCACATGTAAGTGATGCAATGCTGTATTTGTCACTCTCTGTCTGGATTATTTTACTTAGCATACTGCCATCAAGGTACATCCATTTCATTGCAGAAGACAGGACTTCCTTTCTTTTTAAGGCTGACAATATTTTATTAAATTTATATCACATTTTTATTATCATTCAGCTATTGGCAGCCATTTATATTGTTTCCATACCTTAGATATTTTGAATAGTGCTGCAGCAAAAAATGGGAGTGAGATATCTGTTTGAAATACTGAGTTTGTTTCTTTTGAATAAATACTCAGAAGTTGGATTGCTGAATCATACGTAGTTTTATTTTTAATTTCTTGAGAAACCTCCTGTTATTCATAGTGGCTATACCAGTTTACATTTCTATCAACAGTGTACAAAGTTTTCCTTTTCTCTACATCCTCACCACCATTTATTATCTCCTATCTGTTTGATAATAGACATTCTAAGAGGTGGGAGGTATGATCTCATTGTAGCTTTAATTTGTATTTCCTTAATGATTGGTGATATTGAATACTTTCTTATTAATGTGTTGGCCATTTGTATGTCTTCTAGGAAATAATGTCTATTTAGGTCCTTTGCCCATTTTATAATTGGGTTACTTATTTGTTTGATATTAAATTGTATAAATTCCTTATATATTTTTTTATGAACCCCTAATTGAATGCACAGTTTGCACATATTTTCCCTGGTCCCATAGGTTGTATTCATTTTATTGATAGTTTCCTTTACTACACAGAACTATTTTAGTTATAGTCCCACTTGTTTATTTTTGATTTTGCTGTGAAATCCAAAAAATTACTGCCTAGACCATGTTTTCTTTGAAGAATTTATGGTTTCAGATGTTACATGTAAGCATTTAATTCATATTGAGTTAATTTTCACATATCATGTAAACTATGGGTTTAGTTTTATTCTTTGCATATGAATATCCAGTTTACCTAACACAATTTATTACAGAGACTGTTCATTCCCCATTGTATATTCTTGGATTCATTGTCAAAAATTAAATGACCATATTTTCATGCATTTAATTTTGGATTCTCTATTCTGTTCCATTTATCTATGTATCTGGTTTATGTTAATACCGTACTGTTTTGATTACTACGGTATTTCTTTGTAACATAGTATGAAACTGAGAAATGTGATGCATCTAGATTTACTCTTCTTTCTCAAGACGGCCTTTGCTTTGGATATTCGGGATTTTTGTGGTTTCACACAAATTTTAAGATTTTTTTTGTTTGGTTTTGGAAAGTGACGTTGGAAATTTTTTTTTAAATTTATTTTATTGATTTTTGACAGAGAGAAACAGAGACAGAGAGAGACACAGAGAAGGGGGCGGGCCCAGAGCAGTCTCCATAGTTGACATTAGTTTTTCATATAGTTTCACTCCACAGGCGGGCACAGGGCTGCGCAGGGCAGGAACTGGGCCCGGAGCCTCCCACATAGGTCCCGGCAAGAACTGAACTGGGGGCACACCCCAATTCAGCATGTGGGTCTGCATGGGCCGGGGCCAGGATTCGATCCTCGGTTCTTGGGGCTTCAAAGCGAGCGTTTCACCCACTGAGCCATCCCAGCTTTCCCTACAATAAAACTTTGGTAGAGACTGCACTGATTATGTAGATCACTTTGGGTAGAATGAAGATTTTTAAAATATCAGTTATTTTTTAAGCCCTGAACACAAGATATTTTTATATTTATATGTGTCATCTTCAATTTATTTCACCAATGCTTTATAGTATTCAATGTCACTATCTTTAACTTCCTTCATTAAACGTATTTGTAAGTATTTTGTTTTTAAACTATTATAAATGTGATTGTTTCCACAATTTGTTTTTAATAGTTTGTTGTTAGTGAATACAAGCAATCAATTTTGGTGTGTTGATTTTGTATCCTACAACTTTACTAAATTCATTTATTAATTCAAACAGATTTTTAGCAGAATTGTTAGAGTTGTATAAAAAAGATTATGTCACCTTTAAAGAGAGACAATTTCACTTTTTTTCTTTACAATTTGGGTGCTTTTATTTACTTTTCTTGTCTACTTATTCTGGTTATGACTTATAGTACTGTGCTGATTAAAAGTTGTAAGAGTGGGCATTAATGTCTTGTTCCTGATCTTAGAAAAATGCTTTTAGCTTTTCTTTGTTGAGAATGATGTTAGTTGTGGGCTTCTCTTATATGGTTTTTATTATGGTCAGGTTTGTTTCCTCTGCATTCACTAATAAAAGGGTATTGTTCGTCTATAGTTTTTTGTTGTTTTTTTCTTCAGATGATTATGATTGTTATTGTTTGTATTATTAATGTGGTGTGTTATGTTTATTGATTTGGAAATGTTGAAACACTCTTCCATCCTGGAATAAATCTTACTTGATTATGGTATACAATATATTCTTTTAATGTTTTAATGAATATGATTTGCTAATATTTGTTGAAGATTTTTGCACTGATGTCTATCTGAGATACTGGTTGATCTCTTGTAGCATTCTTGTCTGGCTTTGGTATTAGGATAATGCAAGCCTCATAAAATTGATTTGGAAATATTCCCTCATTTTCTATTTTCTGAAATGGTTTTAGAAGAATTGTTATAAGATCTTTACTTGGTGAAATTTACTAGTGAAGTCATCTGGTCATGGACTTTTTTTGATGGGAGCTTTTTGATTACTGATGCAATATCTTATTCATTATTGGTCTGGTCAGATTTCTCTTTTTTATATTATTCAGACATGGTAAATTGTATGATTCTAGGATTTTATACAAGCTTTTCAGGCTACCCAATTTTGAGGCATAGTAAAAACTACAATGCTTATAGTACTCCCTTATGGACTTTAAATTTCTGTCACTGTAGTTATAAATTATCCTTTTTCATTTATAATTTTATATGAGTCATCTCTTTTTTCCTTAGTAAATCTAGCTAAAGGTTGTATATTTTGATTGTTTTCCAAAACCAGTTTAATTTCATTGATCTTTCCTGTCTTTTTCTTATCTCTATTTCACTTATTTTCAACCTGATTTTGTTATTTCTTTCTTCTTATTATTCTGAGCTTAGATTGTCTTTTCTTTCTAGTTCTTTGAGGCGAAATGTTATGTTGTTTATTTGAGATCTTTCTTTTTTCTTCTCACTAAGAAATATTTTAGTTGCATTACTTAACTTTTTGTATGCTGTGTTTTCATTTGTGTGTGTGCGTGCTTGTGCATGCATCCAGATACTTCTGATAGTGATCTACTGCTTGAATAACATTGACTACAGTGTCCACTTATATTTCTGAACATGCCATTTCACTTTACCACATGTCTCAAACTTATTACAAATGTGTGCAATTTTTAAGGGTGTTGGATGTTCTGTTGCATACTCATACCTCCATTGTCCTTGTACTTCCACAATGTTATTGAATTTCAAATACCACTTCAAAATGGTCTTGTGCTTTTTGAATGTCAACTGTACTTCCCCCATTTTCTTTGACTGTCCTGTCTATTCCAATGCTAGCATTCATCTGATTAACACCATCTTTTGAGCAAATGTCATACTACACATTGTTACCATAATTTAATTCAACTTCAAAAAATAATACATAATAGACAACATCTCTTAAGATGTGTATACTTTTTTTTGGCACCCTTGGTATATGTGTGTGTGTTGAGTGTGTTGGTGTTTATCTATGTATATGCATGTATATATAAATTATTTTCCACCATTTATTTCTTTGATTCACTAGTTTTTTGGGAATATGTTGCACAATCTCCATTTTGTGAATTTTCTAGTTTTCTTCTTATATTTGATTACCAGTTCCATACAGTGGTGGCTGGAAAAAATGTTTCATCTAATTTTTAATATTCTTAAATTTGCTGAGAATTGTTTTGTGACCCAACATATCATCCTGGAGAATTTTCTGTGTGCTTGAGAAAATTTGTTTTCTGTTGCTGATAGATGAAATGTTCTGTATATGTTTGTTAGATCTGCTTGTTCTAAAACATAGTTCAGGTCAATATTTATTTAGCAATTTATATCTGAGTGATATATACAATGTTGAAATTCTGATAATTAAGTTTTTTCTATTATTGTATTGCTATTTCTTCAAATCTATTAATATTAGCTTTATATATTTTGATGCTCTAACGTTGGGTGTATTAATATTTACAGTTATATATTCTTGATGAATTAACACCTTTACCATTTTGTTATAGTTTGCTTTAAAGTTTTGTTTTTTTTTCTGATGTAAATATAGCTACAATTACTATTTTTGGTTTCCATTTGCATGAAAATGTTTCTGTGTTTGTTTTTTGTAAATGTTTTTTTTTTTATTCTTTTATTCTTAGTCTTTGTGTGTTTCTAAACTGAAGTGAGTCTCTTATAGACATTATATTGTTTATTCCTGCTTTTTATACATTCAGTCACTTTATGTCTTTTATTAGGGAATTTACTTTATCTACATTAAAGTAATTATTGATAGGTATATAGATTTTTTGACAGGTATAAATTTACTACTGCTAGTTCTTAATTTTTTTTCTGAATTTTTGTACTTTTTTCCCCCCTCTTTGCCCTATTTCTTTGAGATTTCATAATTTTTTATAGTGATGTACTTTAATTCATTTTTTTTTGTCTTTTCAGTACCTGCTATAGATTTTTGCTTTGTTGTTACTATAAGGCTTACATTCAATATCTTATTGTTATAATAATATATTAAGCTGATAATTTCAAATATATACAAAAATCACATTTTACACTCCCTTCCACATTTTGTTTTTAAGGTCAACATTTACATCTTTTCATAGTGTGTGTCCATTAATACATTATTGAGTTTATAGCTATTTTTAATACTTTTGTTCTTTACCTTTATACTAGAATTATAAGTGATATACCCATTGCCATTATAATTCTAAAATTTCTGTATTTAACTATGTTTTTACTTTACCAGTGAGTTTTATACTTTCACATGTGTTCACATTACTATTTGGTGTCCTTTTATGTCTGCTTGAATTACTTTCTTTAATATAACTTTTAAAGCCAGTTTATTGCTGAAAAGCTCATTTAACATTTGTTTGTCTAGAAAACTCTTTATCCTTCCTTCAATTTTAATTGTCAGTTCTGGGTAGAGTATTCTTGATTGGCAGCTTTTTCTTTCAGCACTTTGAATATATAATCCCACACTTTCCTGCCCTATAGATCTTCTGCTAATTTTTTTCTGATAATCTAATGGGAGTTCCCTTTTTCTTAAATTGCTTGCTTTTCTTTTAGGATTATCTCTTTGTCTTTAATTTTTGATGATTTAATTAAAATGTGTTTTTATGTCAGCCTCTTGGATTCATATTATTTGAGCCTTTGTGACATTTCTGGATCTTAATACTGCTCTCCCCCCCTTTTTACAGGTCAATGAAGTTTACAAAAATTAATATATACATACATATATTACATACATATAGTCATGTGTCACATAACAACAATGCAGTCAATGACAAATATCCTATACAACTGAGATCCCATAAGATTATAATGGAACTGAAAAATTCTTGTCATCTAGTAATGTTGTAGCTGTCATAACATTGTAGCACAACATGTTACTATTTTGTGCTGGCCTCTGTCTATAGATAGTAACACTGTCAGCTAGAAATGCTTTAGGGCACTTACCTAGGCTCCAATGAAGCATCTCATAGACAGCTCCCCTTTCTAAACAAATGTTGCAACTGTATCGATCCTCATGATATTTTTTATGATTGTAAGGCATCTTTCAGCTATTTATTACTTACAGGCCCTGGATCACACAGGACATGCCAAGGGACAAATAGAAAATTCACAGGTATAAAGAGAACTCATAGGCCTGGGGTTCTGTTTTACTGGAGTCAAGGATGACTTCTTAGGGTTTTGTGGGCTCACTTTTCATTGATAAATATAAAACATAAGAGTGAGAAATTAAAGAATCAAAAAGGAAAAAATACAAGTACCAGTAGCCTAAGTGGTCAGTGATAAATATCAGCCAACATCTCTAAAACAAAGGTGCCTCAATAGAAGAAGGTGGCCTGGATCTTTATCTATTTTCATTGCCAGCAATGTGTCTCCTCAAGATAGCCTTCATTGATGGGGATGCCTTTTTAAGATAGATGCCTTGGCAATTAAAGCTTAAGTCAGGCACTTGTATTACAAAAAGAAAAACCAACTGTCAGAGCTTATACTGCAGTTACTCATGTGTTTGTAATGAGGTTGCTATAAACAAACCAACTTACTGTGCTGCCAGTTCTATTAAAGTATAGCACATACAATCATTGTAATGGGCTATCTTAGCTACGTTTGTGTAAGTACACTCTATGATATTTGCACAATGACAATATAGATTAACAATGTATTTTTTGGAATAGATCCTCAATGCTAAGTGTGTGCATGATTATATATAAGCCCTATCCAGAGAGAAAAGGGGATGTGGGGTTTTTGACTGTTCCCTTCATGCTGAGCCGAGGTACATAACAATGAGAAATGTTTTTGCATATGTTAAAAGCTACTTCTTTTTTTGATATTTTTCTGTGGGACTTGTGAATACAAACCTCATTGGATTTCAGAGCTAGGTGATTTAAGATGTATTTATTTATTTATTTATTTATTTATTTATTTATTTATTTATAATTTATTTATTGGTTGTTGTTTTTTGTTTGTTTTTTGACAGAGAGAGAGAGAGAGAGAGATACAGAGACAGAGACAGAGAGAAAGAGGAGGGCCCAGAACAGTCTCCATAGATGCACATCATTTGTTTTTCCACATAGTTTCATTCCACAGGTGGGCACGGGGCTGCACAGGGCAAGAAATGGGCCCGGGTCTCACCCTGGTGAGAAATGAACTAGGGGCACTTCCCAGTTCAGCATATGGGTTCACTTGGGCTGGGACCAGGATTCGATCCTCGGTCCCCAGGGCTGCAAAGTGAGTGCTTAACCCACTGAGCCATCCCAGCTTCCCAGAGCTAGGTGATTTAAAGCCTACCTTTTGGTTGTCAAACATAAAGGTCAGGATCCTAAATATGTGAACAAATTTCTTTCATGGAGATAATGACAACTTGGTTTTATTGTTGGAGTAAGCAAAAGGAAGAAGGCAGAGGAAGTGTCTATCACCTCTTTCAGTCTATGGGAGGGATTGTAGGAAGCCAGCCACTCAGACTTCTCAAGCATATAGTAAAATCCCTTCCAGAAAAAGACTGAGAGATATTTATTTTTGTTTACTTCCTTTAGGCTGAACTTGGGTGGGATAGCCATGGTGTATGCTCTTGCATTCATCAAGAACTGCTACTTTGTTTTCTACAATACTGTGGGATTTATGCATTTAAGCCCAGGTGGCTATTATACCTGCTGTTTTGCAGTCCCATCTTTCTGGGGAGAGCCTTAAAAGATGGAACAGTAGCTGTGAAATACAAACTCTTTACTTCTCAGAAAGGAGCTGGGAGTTGAGATTTTTCTTCCCCAATTTAATGGAGTACCAGGAGTAGGATTTATGGTGCAAGTATATCTCAGCCTTTTCTACCCATTTGGATATGGATATTCTCATTTTTCTAGTTTGTAGAAGACAGTCAGCTAGTTTCTGCGTTTTCCTCAGAGATAAATGTTCCATGCGTAGCAATCAGCTAAAAAAATTCAAAACTTAGGCCTCAGCTGAGAAGGTGATCTTTTATGGTGGTATTCCATGGATTGCCTTTAGTTCTCAGGTTCATAATGATATTCCCAAGTTTCATCACCTGTAAGGAGCTTCTTTCAGAAGTCCTCACCTTTTTTCAAAAATTTCAAAACAGGGGAAGCTGGAATGGGTCAGCAGATTACCATAAGCACTCACTTTGTAGCCCTGGGACCAAGGAATTAATCCTGTCTCTGGCCAGTGTGAACCCATATGCTGAAACAAGGTTTGTTTCCCATGTGAGAGGCCCCCAGTTTGGTTCTCCCCCCTGGGTTTGGCCCCTGGCTCGAGTGGTTGTACTTCCCATGCAGGAGGCCCCCAGTCCAGTTCGGACCCTGAGTGGCCCCCCCACCCACCTACGTGAAACAAAACCATGTAAAAAACTGCGGACCATGATGTACAACTATGAAGACTGTTCTGGGCTCTTCCCTTTCTCTCTGTCTCTCTCTCTGTCAAAAACAATAAATCTTTAAAAAATTCAAAATTATTGGAGGAACAGAATGCTGTTTAAACCAAATATCTGTGAACACTCTTCCATTTTAATGTGCACTGGGTGACAAATGTAAGCATCTATGTGTGCAAGCTCAAGAATGATGGAGGGGAGATACCATGTGACTACACAGAACCAATTATATCTGGCTATGTCTAGTGTAGCAAAAATGTTACAGTGGAGGCAAAATTTATCAGCCTACCCTCATATTTTTACATATCTATTAAGTGGCTAAGAAATTATTGAATATACTGTATACAGCCAATTCTCTTCTGGGCATTGGAAATAGGGAAATAATAAAACAAGTTCCTCAGCCTCAAGTAATTATTGGGAGCTATATACATAGATTTATAATGTATTATAATGAATGCTACTGTAGAACAGTCCCCTCTAAGAATGCATAAAGATGATCTCCTTGACCATGACAGAGGATAATAGATACTATGAAATCTTTATGAATCAGATAACATTTGACCACACTTAAAAGAATTCACTTGGGAAACTTTCAGAGACTGTACAAAAAATATGAACACAAAGCATGGAACAGAAACAAGGGTAAAATACATAGAGAATAGAAATATGTTAAGACTAAAGCACTAATGTGTGTTGAGAGAAATAAATAATGAACAGAAAAAAAGCCATGTTATATGTTGAGTTCTTTGTTGTATAGAAGAGGTCCTATTTATCACATAGGCAATGGGAGTTATGAAAGTATTTTAATATTATGGCAATGCTTCTCTTTCCCAGCTTCATTTCAGTAAAAGCCGTGTAGGTTTTCCTGATTGTTAAACAAATTCTCAAGCATTTTCAAATATGTGAATTCACTTTTCTCCTAGTTTTCTCTTCTAAAAATCATTCCTTGTTGCAATAATAGTCAATAGAGGCAAAGCCAGATCTATTTCTCTCAATGATTTACACTGAATGAGAACAGGGTGAATGGCACAAGCAAGCCTGTAGTACTGTAGATGTCCTCAACATGCATGATTCAAAATACATTTCTATACAAAACCAAAAAAACATTTTTTTTGTTTTTGTTAATTAACTCTTTTGACTTCACCTGTTTTCCCATAATGTTTCTCACTCATTAAATTATCTTTAAAACAGATTTCAGGCACAGTGGAAGTTTAAGGAGAATGGTTATGTTAGGAAAGCCAAAGATATTAACATAAAACAAATAAATAATGTCAGACATCGCTTGTGGTTATGATTTATACAAAAAGACACAATATGAAGATACAACTAGATACTAGCTTGGGAGCAAGCTATAGAAAGTTTAAGAAAAAAATGATAGAAATATGAAAGAAAGCAATGTCAAATTCTCTGGCATAGATAAATATTAGATGAAGAATCTCCATAATTTTTGAGGAGAAATGTTAATATTTTATTTTATTTTTTTCAAGATTTATTTTATGGTTTTTGACAGAGAGAGTGGGACAGAGAGAAACCGAGAGAAGGGGGAGGGCCCAGAGCATTCTCCATAGTTATACGTCATCAGTTTTCAACATGGTTTTGGTCCACACAGGTGGGCAGGGGGCTGTGCAGAGCAGGCACTGGACCAGGGGCCTCCCGCATGGGAGGCACACACCAGTTCAGCATATGGGTATGCACGGGCCATGGCCAGAACCAAATCCTCAGACCCTGGGGCTGCAAGGCGAGTGCTCAACATGCTGAATCATCTCAGCATCCCCAATATTTTCTAAATATATTAATATTTTTTATATCAAATATTTAGAAAGTATTTTAATTGCAGAGTAAAAATCACATGTAATATGACCATCTATAGAAAAACGTTGTAAATATTTGGTATATTTCTTTTAAATCATTTTTGAATCTTTCATTTTAAAACTTGTTTTGTATCTTTGAGACCACTTTTTATTTTAAAACTTGGATATAGCATGCCTCTCTTTACTTAGTTCTTGCTTAGTAGAGTGAATGTCTAGAACCATTAGAATTATTCTGGGCCAAACTATGAGAATGAAACTTCTGGAATATTCACATAGTCATTCATTAGGATGTTTTCTGTACATCTGAAACAGCAAGACAAGATGCACCAGGCTCTCAGCAATGTTTAAAGTAAGCATAAAGATCATAATAAGCACCTAGTGCGAGATTTGGTATATGTACATAGCAGTGTAGGTCAGCTATTGTTTAAAAACTTTGCACTTTTGAAGCCCATGTAGATTTCCCCTGGTTGAAAGGACTGCAAATGGAAGGAAAAGTGAATCCATGTAAAAAATAAGTCTGTGCCTAACATTTCAGACCTTTATCTATATTTATATTGTCATGAACTGAATTGTATCCCTTAAAATTCATATGTTGAAGTCCTAACCTCGATACCTTATACTATGACTATATTTGGAGAAGGATCTTTTAAAGAGGTAATGAACATTATGTGACTTCATAAATATTACGTAAATTTGCATGGCGAACTGTTGCTTTTATATGGATTTTTGTATCAATTTTATTTTCCCTAAACACCTTTCTTATATTCTAATGTAAATTTTTCCTTTAATGAAACATTATATTCTAGTGATGGAATAGGAAGACAATTGGAGTTCCTCTGAGCTATTTCTTGATTTTATAATTCCACTTAATAAATTTGAGATTTTCTACATCCACAGATCACATAATACTCTGGGCACACTTTTTTTTTTCTAATCTGCTACTTTCTAGTAACTATAAATTCTGTATTTCTCTATCTCTTCTTATTGTGTTCGTTATAAATATTGATATTGACTTTATTCAGTAGGTAGGTAGGCAGGTAAGCACATAAATAGAAAGATAAATAGAGAATAGATATATCGATGATTGATAGGTACATAGATAGATAGATAGATATTGAAACTGACAAAGAAGCAACAGACTCAGTATAATCTGTGTTTACATAGGAAAACACTCCTTGAATATTAAAAAACATTCTTAATTTACACAGAAAGCACATATTGGAAAGTATGCCACTTTTTAAATCAATATCCTTATATTACATTTTAAAAAATCATTAAAATAAAAAAAGGAACATAAACAGGGAAATATTTATTATTTCAGTTATGGCTTCGTAACTAAACACATCAGGCTGTTTATTTCTTTTAATTTATAATTGTACATGAATATAGATTTAGTAAACTTTTTCCACGTGTAAGACTATATCATAGATTTATCCTATAAGAGGTTTTATTTAAATATTTTTGAACTATAGTATCACATCTTCTGATGTACCATAAAGATCATTTGACCTAGATACTATAAACATCTAATTCAAAGTTTCAATTTTTTCAGATAGAATAATTAATATGATAAAACAAAAGCAACATTTTAATACAAAAGTTAGATTAGGTTCAGTTACAGACATCTATCTTTCTTCAAATTCTTTTCTTGTTATATGAAAGAAGGAAAACCAAATTTAAAAAAAAGTCAAAACAGCAAAATTAAAAATTCCAGAAATGGGGGCTGCCAGGATGACTCAGGGGGCTGAGCACTCGCTTTCCAGCCCCAGGGTCTGAGGACCAAATCCCTGCCCCAGTATGTGGAGATCGTATGCTGAACTTGGTTGTGCTCCCAGTTTAGTTCTTGCCAGGGCCTATGCGGGAGTGCCTTGGCCATGTTCCTATCCCGTGTCCTATGCCCACCCATGGAGTAAAACTATATAAAACTCTAATGACATACAACTATGGGGACTGCTCTGGGCCCTCCCCCATCTCTCTGTCTCTCTCTGTCTTTCTCTCTCTCTGTCTCTCTCTGTAAAAATAATAATATAATAATTAAATTAAATTAAATCCTTAAAAAATGCCAGAAATGTATGCTTGCCTGCTTGTAATTAGTTTTAAAAATCTATTTATATAAAGATAAACAATTAGCCTTTATGGCAAAATTTATAAAAATCCATCCATTTTAGTTTTAGAATTTTGTCTTACTTTATTTAGAATTATCTAATTTTGAAGGTCTATAGTGAAACCAATAACAAAAATCTAAATAAAAGTATTAATTAGGGAAAGCTGGGATGGCTCAGCGGGTAAAGCGCTCACTTTGAAGCCCCGAGGACCGAGGATCAAATCCCGGCCCCGGCCCATGCGGACCCACATGCTGAACTGGGGTGTGCCCCAGTTCAGTTCTTGCCGGGACCTATGTTGGAGGCTCCCAGCCCAGTTCCTGCCCTGCACAGCCCTGTGCCTGCCTGTGGAGTGAAACTATATGGAAAACTAATGTCAACTATGGAAACTGCTCTGGGCCCTCCCCTCTCTCTCTGTCTCTCTCTGTCTGTTTCTCTCTGTCAAAAATCAATAAAATAAATCTTAAAAAAAAAAAAGTATTAATTAAAAGAAAACTTTAGCTTGTTTTCAAAATTTAGAGCTTTTATACTTTGGAGTTTTGAATGTCTAGTCAACTTAGTAAATTGTAGTTATTTTCTTTGATGCTTTCTAATCGGGTATCTTAACCATAGCATTTTCTACCTGCTGCAGTGATAAATCTTTAATATATTTAGGATAATTCAAGAGTATTGTAGAAGGATAACTGAAGATAGTATATTTTATTTCCTGTATATATATATATGAAGAGCAAATGCTTTAGTAAATGGGAAAGCTGTTATACCTTATTTAGATGGTTTAAATACTAAATAAAATAGAAATAGAATAACATCCACATTTAAACTATGCTGTAGGCTGAGGTACTAACAATTTATCTTAGTTATTCTTTCTATGAATTTAATGTATTCAGCAAATATTCATTCGTTGTCCATAATATTGAGGCAATACTTTTCCTCACACAAATATCCTTCCTAGTTGGCAAAATGTTATTATAGAATATGAAACTAATCTGTAAAGAGAAATGAAAGCTAATTTTATGATGAAAAGTATTATTAAATGACTTTGAAGTTATTTACATGATTATACCGAGCTATCATTAATCAATCAATTGCTAGTTTTTGTAACCTCGTATATTTCCTGGGAATAAAATATTTGCAACATTATTGAACTGAAAAATAAAGAGCTAAAATTTTGGCATTTTGCATACAATCTACAAAGTATCAGTGATCATGATTATTATTATTTTTCACATTCAAAGGAAGTTAATGCAAGACAAACTTTTTACATTTTTACTCAAGGAAATAGTTGGCAGCTGATGAGAAGAATGTAAAAATGAAAAATCAGCTACAATGCTGATACCTTAAAAAATCATGTCATTATAGTAAAAATAAATATTGGGGAAAAAAATGCAGTTACTTCTTTTGAGAAAATTGTAACCTTCTGTTTTTATTGGGTTTCTGCTTCTAAACATGTAAATTAATTACACCAACTCAGTGAACTATATCTCCTTATGACAGTATACATTTCTTAACTATTCAAAGCTGGTAACATGCATACTCATATATCTGTGAACTACTCATATGAGTGTATCAAAGTTGTACTGTTATGTATTTGAATTCATATGAATTATATTCTTTTCCATCACTGAGTAGAACATAGTACCTTCCTAGTATGCAATGATTTTGTCTGTTGGTTGTTGTTCACCACATTTGTTCAAAAATCTCTTATTATATTGAAAGAATTGGCTTTTGTGTTTGTAGGTGCCAGCAAGTAAAAAATGTTTAAGACAGAATGCAAAGCTAAACATATAGGGAAGAGCTGGTGTAGCTCAGTCCCAAAGACAGAATTCCTTTTTTCACAAGGGAGGTCAGTCTTCTATTATGGGCTTCAACTGATTGGGTAAGCCCCACCCACAATATTGAGAATAATCTAAGTCTACTGATGTAAATGTTAATCTGATCTAAGAATATCTTCACAGTGACATTTAGACTAGTATGCTCGTCTACGTATGTTGACACACAAAGTCGATCATTACAATGGTTAATTTTTTAACTTCTGGTTTTCAAATGCAAAAAAAGAAATGAAAACTGTTTTGATGTAGTAAGTATATTCATTCAGTACATTTTTGTTGGTATTGCATTTGATACTTTTGCTAGGAGTAATAATCTTTGAGTCATATTTGTTATAGTTAGAATGTCTGTAGAGAAATATTGCAACAGTAAAAAGTATATAAAACATATAGGCTTTTTGTTCTTGATCTAGTTACTACTAGCCATTTAGCATTTACACATAATCCAGAAAGACAGCAGTAAAATTTTACATTTTGAGAATATGTTTCCCAAGGTATACTGTATGATGCAATATAACCAGATTAAATTTACCTGGCTTTGCATATCAACAGAATATACATTGGGCCTATGAGGTATGACAAACAGTAAATATTTTTCATTTGTTTTAAGAACAAATGTAGAAAGTAACCAAAGTATAAGCGAATGAATGCAGCACTATTCAACCCTGTATTCTTGTTTTGAACATTCACAATGTCACTTTATTATTCAAATTAGGAGTCTGTTGCCCACTAGTTTTTCTCTATTTCAAGTTTTACATTCATTGCTATAACATTTCTTCAAATAAGGTATAACATTATACCTTATTTGACTAATTTTCCTCAAATGTTTGTTCTATCTTATTTTTCCCAGATTAAGAAAATAAATAAAATTTCCTGATATTTTTCAAGTAAAACTGCTACCTCAGTTGATTCAATAATGTAATAATACTTTATACTGATGGAAACAAATGAAATAGTTAAGTGAAAACATGGGACTTTTTTTTAGTACATGGTAAATATTATGTTAAGAGCTTTCAAATACTCAATTGCTGTGTTGTTAACTGCGAATTCTGACCACCGAAAAAAAGAAATGGTAACAAACATTGAGTCTGATAAAAGCTATTTCTATTCATTAAGAAATCCTCTAAAATGTTTTTCCCCAAGACCAGTGTAATTCTGACAGGACGGCTAACAAATTGTATATTCCTCACCATTTATTTTCATGAACTTAATTGACCATTTTAGGAAAGAAATGGCCCTTTATCATAACAACAAGATACAAGCTGGTAATTGACTGAAATGCTTGAGTACAGCTAGCTAAAACCACTTTCGACTAATGGAGACCTGAAAGAAAGGCATGAAAGTTTCAGCCAATTGCAGAGAAGGTCACAAGATTTTTTTTTTTACACTCTTTTTTTGATACTCATAAAAAAGAACAAAACACAACAAAACAAAAATGTTTTGGTGATACGTCAACTTTAAAAAGGTATGAGAGAAAAAAGAACACATCAGAAATTGTTTTGTATAGCAACTGATTATAATGCAGTATGCATGATGTATTATACACTTTTTTTTTATTTTAAAAGCTATTTTTTAGTATTATTATGCTGTGAGCACAAGGTTAGTTAATGTGAATGAGATCAAGATAATCCATTAGTGTTTTCAGAAGTTGGTAACAAAAATATTGCGTGAAGCACATGTTTGATAATCTAAATTAATAATTACGAAAGTTGTTAAAACAAATGGTCTTATAAATTGTTAAAAATTTTATATTTATTTGTCAAAATATAATAGACAAAATAATGGCCATGTCATTACACTATATTATTTACATTCATATATTTATATCAAAACATATAGCTAATACAGTCTCACTAAAGGTAGTACATATTTAATATTTTACAGCTATTGTTGGTTTTATTTTTCTTTCTACTCATTTAAGAAAGGCCTTACTTATTTCCTAGTCATATAAATTGAGTGAGTACCCAAATCATTAGTCTTGCTATAAAATCACTCAATTGTACACATCAAATTCATATTCCTGCTGATTACTTTAAAGGGGTGTTCTCAATGAACTAGAAGATATCTTAATGATTGGCTTCTTTTCCCATTTTTATTTTTTGTTTCATAAAAAATTTAAGTGAGGATATGTTTTTAATAATAAAAAGTGATTTTGAAAATATACATGCTTGTGAAGAAAATAATAGAAAAAAAAGTGCCATAATAAAACATGAAATATTAAGTGCCTCTTCTTAGAATTGTAGATAAAATATATATTTTTTAATAATAAATTGGGTATTCTTTCTCTTCACCCCAATGATAAGATCCATATCCTGAGAACTGCAGACAACACTAAATACTTTTTTTTTTTTAATCATCATCTATGAACTGATTTTCTGTTATACTATGGAAAATTAGACTGAAGAGACTACATTCAATAAAACCTGTGTTCTTCATTTTTTTCTAAAACAAATCATTGTCAAGAAATATATTTTCTGTATCCTTGGACTTCACCATTTTTCTTTTAATTATAAAATCTAGTAGATTCTTTTCCCTCACTTACTCTTTAAGACAATTTTACAGCACTTTATATTATATGGATGCATACAGTTCTTAATAGTTTATCCTCCTCTGGCTGTTGGAAATAATCCTGTTTTCATATAATTTTAATTGCTTTTATTTTATTTTTTCCACAGAAGGCACAGGCTATGCTTCTACTTCCTCTTTGATATGACTAGTACACAGGATCTTTTAAGTCCAGATCATCTGTCTTCTATCAATTTATTGCTGATCTTATTGACTCTGTATTTCAACTATTACCTGAAGTGAATTATTCTCCTTTTATACCACCAGCCCTCCTGAGTTTTATTTCAATTGCCTACTGAAAAAACCCACAAATATATATGTTTTTATTTCTACAAATTGTCTAAAAATGTTACCTCTTTTTTTTTTTTTTCTGCAAAACTAATCACTGATTCTATTAATCATTCATGAAATCTGATTTAACTTCAAGTCTTGATCCCCACTGTTTTTTAGTCACTTAAAATAATGTTCAGGGGATGCCAAGATAGCTCAACAGTTAAGTGCTTTGCATGCAATCATAAGATATGGGGTTCAATTCCTTGTCCTGGCCCCAGCCCACACAATCCCATATACTGAGTTGGGGTGTATCTGGTAACCATGGGATGGCAAAGGTTTTTGCCTCCCATGTGGGAGGCCCCAAGTGTGGTTCCAGCTTCACATGTCCTCACATCTGCTTGTGTGGAATGGAACTGTCACAGCTAATGATGTACAACTATGTAGACTGGCCTGCCCCCCACCCCCCACAACACACACACACACACTTCTCTCTCTGTCTCTCTCTCTCACCATCTCTCAAGTAAAATACATCTTTTTTTTTTTTTTAATGCCTGCTTCTTAGAAAGCCAACTAGTCAGATTGGATTGGAATCCACTTTATAATAGCCTTATTTTGACTTAATCACTTTTTTAAAGGCCCTTTCTTCAAAAGCATTACATTCTGAAGTACTAGGAGTTAGGGATTCATCTCTGAATTTTTGGAGACATAGTTTATCCCATAACACATCTCACTCTGGACCTCCCCCAAGTTCATGTCCTTCACGTTTGCAACTTTCATTCACACCAATGCCAACAACCCAAAAATCTTAACCCATTCTGGCATCAACTCTTAAGTCCCAAATCTCCTCTAAACCAAAGGCTGGTTGGCACTGGAGTTACAATAATACCTCCTGAGGCAAAAGTCCTTTCTAACTGTAAACCTATGAAATCAGACAAGTTATCTGCTTTCAAAATGCAGTGGTAGCACAGATATAAATAGACATTTAACTTCCATAAGGAAGAAACTGTAAATTAAAAAATAATCACAGGAACCAAAAAACTCCAAAACCTAGAAGAGCAAATTCATAAGCTTTTAAAGATGGAGACTAATCCTCTCTGTTTTAAGGTTGTCCTCTGACCCACCAGAGTGGAACCCTCACTTAGGGGCCTACTGGAGCCATAGCCTGGCCCACTGGAATGGAATTGGAGACAGCCTTGCACCTGGAACTTATGCACTCTGGTCCATGATAGGGTCATTCTTCCATTCTTCTATTTTCTTAAATAGCTCTGTTGTCCCATCCTGTAGAATCCTAAAAGTCCTTCAGCCTTTCTTCATTTTGTCCCATCTTTGCCCTCTTAAGTCTAAACTATCAGTGTTTCTACTGATGCTGTTGTATTCCATCTCCATTCTTGGCTTCTGCTAAGATGTCTGAATAAATTTATCAGTTATATCTAATCACTTTATCAAATGATTGTATAGGCACACCTTTAGTGTTTTCTCCAGAAAACTTTCTTATGTTTTACATTATAGATGGGCTGAGAATTTTCCCAATCTTCAAGTTCTGGTTATCTTTTGCTTAACAATTCCTGCTTCAATTTATAAGTTTCCTTTCACATTTTACCACAAGCAGTGAGAAGAAACCAGGCTGAACATTCAACACATTCTACATTGTTCGGAGCTAAATATCCATGTCTATCTCATAAATTCTACCCTCTCCAAAACACTAGAACACAGTTCAGTTCTTTGCCACTTCATTAAAAAGATCACATTTCATCGAATATCCAATAACTTATTCCTCATTTCCATTTGAGACTTTACCAGAAGCACCTTTAACATCTATATTTCTACTAACATCTAGACTTTTTAATAACATGCACCTCAAAATTCTTTTAGTGTCTACCCATTACTCAGTTCCAAAGCTCCTTGTACAAATTTTGGTATTTGTTACATAAGTTCCCCACTTCCCCAGACCAAAACTGGAGTTCCCAGAGAAAGACAAACATCAGCAAGTACGTGTGTGTGTGTGTGAGTGTGTGTGTGAGTGTATGTGTGGAGAGAGAGAGAGAGAGAGAGAGAGAGAGATTTATTTTAAGAAATGGGCTCCTAAGATTGTGTAGGTTTAGTAAATCTAAAGTCTATAGAGAAAAGTGGCAAGATGGAGATTCAGAGAAGAATTTTAATTTCAATCCAAAGACAGTCTGCTAGCTGAATTCTTTTTCAGCAAAGGTCAGTCTTTGTTCAATTAAGGTCTTTAATTGGTTGAATGAGGCCCACTCACATTAAGAATGGTAATCTGCTTCACCAGTTTAAATTTTAATCTCATCTAAAACACACCTTAACAGAAATATCCATAATGATATTTAACCAAATATTTGGGCACCATGGCCCAGGCATGTTGACATATAAAAATAGTCATCACAATTTTGTTGCTTTTTTAGTTGGTAATAGCTATTTGATGATATCCAGAATTTAAGTGACATTGGCTTTAGAAATATATTAAATTGCTGTCTTGATTTTCCTTAATTATTACAATTCTACACACAGAATGATTTAGAATTAAGTTCCAATACACGTGAAGAGCCAAAGTCATAAACCTTACATTGTGAAATTCATCTGAACTTGTCCCAACTTGATTGGTTAATAGTTTTTGCTTTCATTTTGTTTTATTTTACCTATATTATATCAAACCCTGCATGGATAAATCATTAAGGACTTTTTATTACTTGATATTTTTATGATTAATCTGGAATTTTATTTAGTTAATTTGGCTACAGTTCATCTGGATAATAAAGTGAACTGGCCATAACAGTTCTGACCAATTCTGTTTTCTTTTCTTTATTCATTTTTACATTTATATTTTGCATCTACACAACCAGTTATACTTGGGTTTTGTTTTTTCATTTCAGTTAATTATCTACTAAATTGTAGTGTCTAAAAGCACACACAAATAATAAAAGTGGTCTCATTTGTATCCAGGTACTACTATGCTCCCTTTATTGATTAATATAAAAACAAGCAATTATAGTCTTTTAATTTTGTGAGACAGCAAAAAATCCGATTGAAGGAGAATAGGCCTAACAAAGAACTATGAAATTATCTTTGTACTTTTTAGATAATGCTACTACATACAATTTGGTTTCACATAAAAAATTTTTTTACAAGGAAATAAGACAACAGAACAATATCTTGATGATTTCAGATTCCTAAATGTTATACCATCAAGGTCTGCATGTGTGTACTTCATATAAATAGAATGTCTATGCTTTATATTGCTTTATAATTTTATACTGTCAAATGATGCTGATGTCTCTCCAGATAAAACCTGTCAGAATCTGTGAGCATCAAATCATTCTAGGTAAAAGTGATGCCAATCTTATCAAAACCTTTTTTTTCCTTTGCTTTTTTTTGTTTGTTTGTTTTTTGATTTTTTTAATTTTCCTCAGAAAAACATCAATTTTGCTTGACTGTGAAATCATACATAAATGGAGGACTATTTCAGGATTTTAAGCATAGTGTTTACAAACAGGCAGTAATGTCTAACATGATAAAGAATTTTTTGTGATGTGCCCACACCCACATTTAAGTAAAGTTCAACTGGTCTGTTGAATTATTGTTTATTATCTCTACAACTTACTGTTTTTGGTTGCCTGAGATATTTTGTGAACAGGTGCTAAAAGAGGAGAAAGCAAGTTAAAAGTTTGAGGACTTATTTTTGGCATGTTTTCTCTGATTTTCTACATTGATAATAGCCCCACATCATGTAAACATCAAAATATGCAATAGGTATTTCTATGTAAATTTCAATAGAAAATACACATCATTTATTTTCCTGTTACACAAATTAAGTATTCTCATGCAGTATTACATAAAGTAAGTCCTTACAGGTGAAGATTTGAAATGAAATTCATGCTCATTGAAAAAATCATGTGTTTCAAGGAGTGTATATTATTTTCATGGCAGTGTTGTGGAGAAGTGCTAATATAGAGTAAAATTGATAGATTTCAGAGGAATAAGCAATAAAAAAAGATGAAATACCATTTGTGACAACATGGATGGAACTTGAAAATGTATTAAGCAAAATAAGACAAACTGAAAGAATCAAGAAACATATGAGCTCACTTATAGGTGAAATATAAAACTGAAAGTGACAAAGAAACAAAAACTCATGGACACAGTCAATAGTTTAGCGGTTACCTGAGGGTAAGGGAGGAGGTGGGTGGGAGAGCTGCGGGGGTGAGCAGGCAGGAGGCATCAAATAAATTATATGGTGATTGAAAGAGAACTGATTCTGGGTGGTGAGCACATAATGCAATGTATAGACAATGTAATGTACAATCATGCTCCTGGAAACAATATAATTGTTATCAACCAATGTCACCCCAATACATTTAACAATAAAAAGAAAAGTGAAAAAAGAATAAAAAATTCACAGACACAGAAAGTAGAACGATGGTTACCAGGGGATGAGGGGGTGGCAGGGTGGGCTGTAAAAAAAATAACCAAAGTGAGCCACTCCCAGTTCAGCACGTGGATCTGCATAGGCGGGAGCACTCAACCCATGGAGCCATCCCAGCATCCCAAGGCCAGAGTGTTTATAGGAAACCTTCCTGTATTTCATCTCACTTCACCCCTCTCACATAAGACACTCCTTACTTAATGACAAGAGTTTTGTTCCTATGACTAGGTTGTTGAGCAGATTGAATGATGAGTGAAGAGCTCAAAGACAGATGGATGTCTTCTGGTGTGTCATGGCACCATACGGCACCATGTATCTTTTCAATAGAGTACAAAAAAGAACAGAAGGAAAAGGAAAAGTAAGGGATCTAAAGATCAAAAGTTCTAAGGGGAGATTGCAGCAGTATGTTATTTTGGTTTAGCAAAGTCATATAGAAATGATATTGCCCTATCTGTGCTTGGCTGTCATGCTGTTCAGAAATATAATTGTGTTAGCCTTGTTCCATGGGTCTTATAGCCATGGTAGACATTTTGACCCCCCCCCAAAAAAAATAGTCATTGATATCTGTAAAAGTGATCTACAATTATTATCTTCCTGAGTAGCTTATTATGTAATAATCAGGAAATTTACATTTTTAAGGTAAATAAGTCATAAATTTCTTGAGGACAGAAATTTA
>PVKE010009869.1:0-43789 GCA_004027555.1 Craseonycteris thonglongyai | reverse complement strand
TGGCTTCCCTGGACAACATTCGAAGAAAATGCATTGTCTTGGGCTACACATAAAACACACTAGCACTAATGCTAGTTGATGGGCTAAAAAGAGGTTTGTGCATAGTTTTTGTAAGGTTTTACGAAAGTCTAGGAATATTTGTTGGGCTGCATTCAAAACTGTCCTGGGCCGCAGGTTGGACAGACTTGTATTAATTAATCAAAAATAACAATAATAACATATGCTCACACACATAATGTGTTTTATAAAAATCTGTATTTTGGAAAACAAAACCATTGTGTGAGAAATGACATTGTTTTACATTTTTTTGTGAGTTTCTTTTAAATCTGGTTTAATAGAAACAGCTGAGTTTTCATATCTGCATTCAATCTATTGTGATATGTTACTTTGAAGTACATGAAGAAAAGCTAGCTTCATACATGCATGTAGGTGGAAAGGGAATTTAAATATTTTAATAGCCTATTCAGATAATTATGAATATTCTTCTGTGAAACAATCTGAAGCTCAACAAGTAGCAATTTCTTCAAAGTGAGTTGCAATGTGGAATCTGAAACTTTTGGGAAGCCTGCTGCATTAGAACCCATTGCTGCACACTGTACTTCGAGTGGGTCTTCCATGCGTGCATGTGATTCTGTAACATCCTGCATTGGTCGTTTCGAAAGTATTGGTTCGCTGAGTTATCGAAGTCTTCCAAAAGGTGGCACACTGCATTATGTAATATCACAAAAATCACATTATTTAATACCATTGAATCTTCATGTGCTGGGGAGCTGTCAAGCTCACAGTGATGAATTTTCTCAATTTCTAAGTTTGCCAAAAAACTCAGACTTTGTCATTGGCAACAAATGCTGTCAGTTGTTTTCTTTGACATGACAGGCTTACTTCGTTCATTTCTGAGATAATGTCTGTCAATTACCTGAGTATGAAGAGGCATAGTTTGTGTTTTTCTTTTTCTTTCAAGTAAAACTGGTATTCTCTGGGGGGTGGAGGTGGGGGGGGGGAAGCAGCTAGTTTAGCTTGCAAGTCAAACAATAACACTCAAGCTTTTGCACTCACAACCTTAATAGTTGAGTATGAGGGAAAGTGTGTACGTGAACTTCTCGTTTTATCTCGCAGCATGTAACAGAATTGTACTCAAGGTTTACAATTTCATAAAAATAATACATTTTACTGCTTCATTAAGTAAGTTCTTAGGTGAACCTGGCCATTTTAATTTTTCCTCATGTACCCGGGCCTCTAAAGAACACTACGATTGCTAACAACACACAGTGTGGCCCCTGTCTTGACTTAACACTAACGTGTCAGCAGCTTTACCCACTATGGCTTACCTCAGTACAAACAGCAACACAGCAAAAAAGGAAAATAACTCCTATTATTATTAGGCCACTATTATTATGAAAATAGTTTTGACCTCCCGGTATCGGCTCTGAAAGGGACTTCCATATCCCGAGGTCTGTAGAACACACCTTGAGAATCACTGTGTTCAAGGTTATGGGTCAATTTAGTATTCATTTCGCTGGCTTGCTTCCTGCTAGGCTTCAGAGAGAATACAAAATTGTCTGAAACCTAGGTTTGGGAACCTAAAAATCTAGTGGCAGAGACAGACATATACACAGCTAGGTAAAAGCCATGCTAAACACTGGGTGCTATGAATGCTGGGGAGTGAGAAATTCTTTTGAATTGGGGAGGTCAGTGAAGTCATAGCAAAAAGGTCATTATCCTGGGCCTTGCAAACCACATTCGATTTCCACGTTCCAAGCAGACACACTGTTTACACGCATTTAGGTAAGTTTCTGAACCTTAGGAAATGGCAAGGAACCTGTGTTGGCTAGATGATAGGGTGTCCCAGAGTAGGCGGTGTCATAAAACTGGAAAGGTAAGTGCGGGCTGGTTTGAGGGGACCCTCAAGGGGATACATAACTTTTTATGTCTCGCTGAGCAGATTCATTTGTCCCAGAGCAGTGGTTCACGAAGTGTGATCTCTAAGTTAGCAGAATCAGAGTCACCTAGAAATTGGTTATAAACGCCTATTCTCAGGCCCCCCCAAGATCTACTGAGACAGATGCTAAGGGTGAGGTCCAGCAATCCATGTCTCAATCAGTTTTGTTTTGTTTTTTTGGTTAAGACTCTGATGCTTGCTAAAGTTCAAGAACAACTGGCCTAGAGTCCAGACTGTGTTTTTTAAGAGAGAAGTTCTACCTGTAGCAGAACCACCTTGGGGAGGAGGTGTAAGTGTGCTACACCAACATCTTCCTGAGCGCTACCCCAGAGCTACAGAATCAGAAACTGAAATGCAGCCCAGGAACCTGGATGTGGGAAAAGAGCCAGGCAATTCTGATTGCAGAGCAAATGGCTGACCTAACAGAGGCAAGGTTGAGGGAAAAGTTTCTAATTTTTACCAAATATTGTATTTTGGTAGAAGGAATTTTAGAAGAAGAAATATAAACTTACAGTTCACCTAATTCCCATTGCAAGTCACTATCTATTTGTTTGCATTTTTACAGGGTCAAAAGTGAACCATGAATTCTCTGTGAGTTCACCAAATAGATCCACCGTTTTTTCCAGAAGACTCTTCATACATTAATGATCTTTACAACTTGTGGTGTGGAATTGGGTGGGTTAAACAAAGTAGGTGAGTATATGCACAAACAATTGCAAAGTACAATAAGATTTTTCTTCCTGAAGAGACTACCAGAACGAGGGTGTACATAATAATTACTTAAGGGGAGTTTTATCTCCTGGCAGTTAGTAAGCGCATCTAGTTTTATTTTTCTCCAGGCTAAGCATATGTTAAGACAGCCACAACTTAGTTTCTGTAAGGAGTTACTCTAATCAAATGTGTTATGTTTTTAATCTCTGCAGTAAAATTCAGTTAACGACTGTATTGTAGCTGGATGTTAAGTGGATAGTAATTTGCCATATACTTACAAAATTATAAAGTTTCCCACATAGATCTGTGGGAGGTAAAGGAAAATACATTGAGGGGATTTAGTTTACATTTGTAAGCCTAGAAAATGAACACTAATCTAGGGTATTTGAGCAAGTGCTCTTGAAGACATTTTGTGCAATTGTATACAAATGGGCTATCTGGAAAAAATCCAGCCATTGTCGATATAAAGAGAACAGCTATGTGGCTGGATACTTTCTGGACAGTCCTCCTATGTAAACCTTATAAACAAAATAAGAATAGAAAAAGGTTAGTTATTTTGTGATTTTTGGTGAAAGTCTTAGTTTTAAAGTGGCTGGATTTTTGTTCTCTGTGTTTTGTAAAGTGTTTTGGGGGTAAATGCTACCCTAAATCAGAAAAAAAAAATGCAGTCTACATATTAAATCTGAGTTTTTATCCTTGCTCTATATGCTAAAGACCATTTAAGTGAAAAAGTTTTTGTGATTAGATAAACTTAAAAGATGTTTACTTTTTATTTGGAAGAAAGTTTCACGTATCCAGCACAGTTTTTGAAAAGTTCCAACAAACGGAATTTAATTTCAATTTTTAATTTGAGTCTCCCACAATGTAGAGAAAAGGAGAGGACGAAGGTAAAGGAAAGAGGTTCTCAGAGCCCGCTTCACGGCACATCTGTCAGAGTCTGTGCTTCTTATAGACACTCTCTAGTCCCATTTGTGCTCGGACATCGATTTCTGAGGTGCTGGACAGAAAATGAAACTGCTCCACCCGGTGTTTTAGCCCATGCACAGAGGCTGCACGCACCTGCAGAAGGGCTCGGGCTGGCCCTAGAGCAGGGCAGATGCTACCTAAACACACTGAAATTGGGCCAAGAGAGATGGGTCAGAATGCATAGTTCTTGGCCTTTAATCTAAAAGAAAAGTCTACCCATGAGAGTTTAGAGACACACAGTCTTTTAAGGAATTATTTGGAAAGAAGCTGCCTGGGACTCTGGGTCTCCTCTGCTTCAGAACTGTCCATGTTGGTGAGGTCGGCCATGTTTTTTAGTGGGAAGTAGTGTTATTTCTGCTGCTAAGCAGTTGCAGCCTCCCTGGATATATAGTATCCATCTGGAAGGAGCAGTTTCAGAAAGCATGCAGCCGGTGTGGCTTTCGTGCTAAAACCTGCAGTGCTTGAATAAACATCCCTTAATATTTTACATCATTATAAATGCCCTCTTTCAAATTAAGCTCAAATTTATTGTGAATCTTTTATATGCAAAGAACTGAGTGGGCCCAATAGAAGCCTCAAAAACAAAAACAAAAGCAAACAAAAAACCAACCAAAAAAGAGAAAAAACTCTTGCCCTTATTCCCCAGGACTCTCTAATTTAGAAAAGGACAAACAGGTATATAAATACCTTTCATACAAAGCAGATCCTAATTAGGTGCTATAATGGAGGAGGAGAAACAATATCTCACAAAAAGCATGTGAACACACCCATGAAGTACATGTACACACTCATGCACATGCACACCCAGAGGATTGCACATTTCTTAAGTGAATCTTGGTAATTCACATTACGTATAGCAAGTACTTTTATCAGAGCTTAATTGAAGCTATGACACATTCACTTAGTGAATACCTGCTTTTTAAACATAGATTAAAGCATTTTCAGGAGATTTATTTATTTTTCAACACTGGAAAAATAATATTTGAAACCTTGTACAAATTTTGTCACAATCCTGTGATCATTTTAAAGCGAGTGTTCCCCAAATCCAGATCTGAACACTCCTCGTCAATGCAGAGGAAATAAATGCATACTATAAATGGGATTTAAAGATTTATTTATTTATTTATATTGGGGTTTTTTTGACAGAGAGACAGACAGAGAGAGACAGAGAGAAGGGAAGGGCCCAGAGCAGTATCTGTAGTTGACAGCATTAGTTTTCCACATAGTTTCACTCCACAGGTGGGCACAGGGCTACTCAGGGCAGGAACTGGGCCGGGAGCCTCCTGCATAGGCCCCAGCAAGAACTGAACTGGGGGCACACCCCAGCTCAGCATATGGGTCTGCCTGGGCTGGAGTAGGGATTTGATCCTCGGGCTCTGGGGCTGCAAAGCGAGTACTTAACCTGCTGAGCCATCCCAGCTTCCCTAAATGGGATTAACAAATGTGAAATGCTCAACGAAACATGAAACACAGGTGGAATCTAATGACGTCAGCTGAAATGTGGGAGCGAGGTGAACAGGGGAGATATTGGGGTAGTTTTTCAGATCGTGTGGTGTGTGTCAGAAGAGATCTTCTAAGACTAAGACATTATTAATGGCAACAGTGTCACCAAATACTCACAGAAGGCCTTCCATTGCAGTGCAGAGGCAATAGGACACAGATGACACTTGCCCTCTAGCACCTCCCACTATATTGGGAAAACAGATCAATATGTGTCAAAAGACAGATGGACGATGTAGGTAAGAAAATCCCCAGGAGTCTAGAGGTAGGAGAGTTTCTCAAAAGCAGGCTGGGTAGGAGCATGCAGGGGCTGGGAGAAGGCTTCTAGGAGATGGGATTTGAGCTGGGCCTTCAGGGCCAGGTAGGATGAGACAGGCAGAGAGGAGGCCTGCATTCCAGGCAGAGAAAGTATGTCTCTATACACCCACATTCACACTATGTTTTGCATATAACCTTTGAGGAGATTATCACGCCTCTACAGTCCCATGGACCTTCTGGGAGTCCACAGACCTGAGGTTAAGATGCCCTGCTCTTGTGTTTATGAAATTGTAATATCGTACAGTAGGTGAGCCAAATGGGAATCCTTTTTTTTTTTTTTTTAAATAGGATAATAGGAAGCAGCACACAATATTTGGTGTTTAAGAGAAAACCCCTTCTGCCTCCAAAATTACTTAGTTATAAAAACTAATTACCGGTACTCAATCATGAAAACATACCTGTATCTCCATTTCCTTCCCCATTCTTTGTTTCTGAATGTTTAATTTATGTGTTTGAAAGCAATGAAAGGTTACACTATGGTCTTTTCTGGAGGTAGAGAGAAACACTTGAAAGTATTTTCAGAATATGACTTGATAAAGACTGCCTGGAAAGTGCCCAGCCTTGCTGCATTTACAAGAATATGTCATAATCCCTATGGATTTTTTCTTCATCCAAAAACTGATTGCCATCTTTTATAGTTTTGTTTCAAAGTCCCCATGGCCAGATAACTAAGCTTTGTTAATGCTACAGAGATACAATGAACACACTTGCAGGTGTTACATAACCAGTTTTGTAACATTGGAGTGGCAGGACATTCTGGTCTACTTCCCCATTTACAGCAGGATAAACAGGAGCTGAGCGTCTTGGATGGAGCATTACCCATGATCCCTCTGCAGGGCCAGAAAGCTCTGACTTCTGATCTTGGACTCCAACCATGGCTTCCTCCTACCCACACAGTGATATGGCCAGAGGCAGTATTCCCTGGGGAAACAAGACAGAGGTTCTCAAAACTTTTTCTGGGAAGATGCAACAACTGGATGAGACGAAAGTCACCTGCAGAATAACTTCCCATGGGGACCCATGGGTTGTTTTTTTTTGTTGTTGTTGTTGTTTTGGAGGGGGTGGGGGGTGGGCAAGAGCACAGATAAGCGTTTATGGGAAATTTGAGGTGTAGTGCAGCCATCCTTTCATTCCTCTCCCTCCCACTGATCTGGATTATAAACCTCTTGTTGAGAATTCTCACTAAGCAATACATCAGTATTTATGGCAGTATTTATGCCATTGCATGCGTCTCAGAGACATGGGGTGATGCAGTGAACTAGGGTTCGGTGACTCCATTGGATGTGATATATCATTAGATACTTTTCACCTAATAATTGTAAAGGGAGTTGTATAAGAATATCACAAAATAAAGCCTATAGAAATCTGCACATCTAGGTCTGTACATCTACTCCTTCCTCTGTCACCAGCTGTGTGACAGTGCATCTAATTTTCCTCATTTCTAAAATTAGGGAACTGAACTAGATGGCCTCAAAAACCCCTTCTCTATAATCTTGTGAGTTTATAAATTCATTCAGAGATTTTTTTTCCTTTTATAGAGTTTGTTTTTCATGATCATTAAAGGAAGTTTTTCAGTGAAGAAACTTCCCCATATTAAATTTTAATTCACTTAATTTTATCATAACACATTCTGACCATGACTTTTCAGAAAGGTACAGTGGAAATAAAATTAGGTCCAGGAGTCTGTTGCCCTGTGGAATAGAAATGGATTAACTAAGGGAATATACATAAAATGCTTGGCACTGTCTCAAGTACTTTGTGAGTTCTCAATAAGTGGAAACCATTATAATGGTAGTATCATAATCACTTTTTTTAATTCAATAAATGTTTTGCATATGCCAGCTAATGGGGATAGATAAAATGTTGAACAAGACAGACAAGAATTGCTGAACCATAGCAATTCCTAAGTTGACCCAGGGTGATTTCAGACCTTGATGAGCAAATGTTCATGATCCAAAGTGCCCTTCCTTGTGGTTCTACCTGGCTGTGGACTAGGAAATAGCCCCATAGATGGGAGGAGTCTAGGGTGCTGCATCAAAGAAAATAGTCTCTTGCTATGATTTGCCAAAGACTCATGTAGACTGATAGTTGCTTGTGTTTCTTACTCAATAAAGTCCATTCCAGGCTGTGATCTTTGGTCTTCTCTGCTGTTCAGAATACTGGGGCACAAGGTTCTGTGACTGCCCTCCTACCAAATTACTTACTTGTGTGGTTTTTTTTTTAATCCTTTTAAGAGCTGAGAAATAATAATAAAGTAAAGCAAATATTGCTGGGAAGTTCCATGGATTCATTCTGGTTAATCATTCTGTACTTTCTGGATGTAACCTGTTCACAAAATAAAGTGATCCCCACCCTTTCCTATATTTAGAAAAACTTTAATTCAGTCACATCAAAAACTGAGAACTTCACAGTAAGAAAGCATCAGTGACAAAGTTGACTCGGTAAGCCTGGATCTACTGTTCGTTCAGTTTTCTATTTAGGTTTTTGAGAGTTGAAAACAGCAAATTTACACTTTCCTCTCTGGTAAGATAATCATAAAAACCATCATCCTAGCCTTTAGAATATATTGACTAATACATAAGACAACACTGGTTTTTCACCCTCCTTTCCCTCAACATATGCACACATTTGGCCACATACAATGAAATTCAGTTCCTAAGAGCTCCCTAAGCCAATTGGGAGATATAAGAGTGTGTACATGAGGCTGAACCATTATCTGAGGGGACACAAAATAAGTTAACAAGTGAAAAAATATGTAACTAATAAGTGTAATATAATACATTCTTTCAGTCAAGCATTTGTTTACAAACTTCTATTGCATTCTTACTATAAGCTATTTTCTCTGCTAGGTGCTGGAAATACAAAGATTAAAGACATAGTCCTGACTCTCTATCATTATAAATATTCAAAGTAATACAGATAAAACACCTTGGAATTTTAGGAAGAAAAAAGAGTGCAAAAAAAAGAGATTTTTTTTTAAGGCAGACTGCATGCTGACAAGGGAAATAAAATTATAAAGAATGTTAATGAAAAAATTATGTCCAAGGCCACAGATGTTGCAAATGAAAGCAAGAGCCATCATTTTTATGAAAAAATAATTTTGGTTATGTTTGCTCCTCAGTAGAAGATAGAATTATTAAAAAGAAATTATTAACTGTAAAGGTAGTTACCAGATACACCACAAGCTAAGTAAACAAAGGACATAACAAGTGGAAATGAGAAGGCAACAAAAGTACTTGTAAATCTCAACATATCTCTTTGAAAGGAGACAAGTATTCAAGTAAGTTATCATCACGGTAACAAATAGGGTTGCTCGGTGGTGGGAGAATAAAAATGTGGATTGTGAACAATTAAGCCAAATAGGCATCCCTCCTTTTAAAAGAATTATACAATTATTAACAATTTAGCTGATAAAAGTTCACTAAAGGTTTGGACATAAGGAAAGCCCTGTGGGAAGAGGTTCTTGAAACTCTCTCCCAAGTTTCCCCTCACACTCCGCCCTGACCGGAAGTGCCAGTTTCATTGGCTCCTATCATGATCCTACCTACCTAATGCTAGAAAATATCTGATTCTAACACTGTATACCAAGGAGGAAAAAAACTCAAAAGAGATCATTACTTTCTGGTACAAATGTAGTTCTGTTCCAGACCATCCAGAAAGTGGCAACGACAGTCCAACGTGCCTGGTCTTGCCCTGTAGCTTACACAACATACCTCTGTAAATCTCTTTTCCTATCTAAATAAGAAACTGTGAGATTCAGCAGACCTCGTGGCTCTTGGCCACTCACTGTTGGCATCAGCGATGGGAAAAGCTAATTAAGTCAGTATCCAACTCTCAAGCTAGAATGGAATTTTTTATTTTATTTTATTTTAGTTTATTTTTTGATAACAAAATTGTTAAATGCTGTATTATTTCTTTGCACTATAGAAATAATATTTCCACGGCCGATTTTGCCTTAAATCCACAACCCAAGATCTCTCTCCTTCTCAAAAGCTGGAGTTGTATATTTAGGAGGATGTTTGCAAATTCCTGGTGTATAGGTTCTCCTTTTATTTATCTTGATGAAGAGAAGTGGTTCAGGTGACCACAGGAATTCAGAATAACCTGGACTGGAGAAAAGACAATGACCAAATTGAAGTCTGGGTCCCTGAAATTGCACTTTGATTTTGAAAAAAAGAATGTAATAATGTTGTATCAAAGTTGGTTTGTGTCTTCTAGGCTTAATGTGGTTGGAACATAAAGTACACAGAAGACAGCATTTCTACCATGCACCCAGGATATTTTAGTCATTAAGATATCTATGGTTTATATTACGAGAGTTCTTAATTGACTCTTAAAGGTACATTGGCATCATCACTGAAATGGATTTAAAATGAGAAGAAAGATCATACTTTTGTCAGAATCTAATCTTTTTTAAAAATTAGGCTTAATATGGACCCCTACTCCCTACGTCTTGTGATAAATTTTTATGTTAAGGTGATGGTTCTAAGGAGTTTTTCAGAGAACTCTTAAGGGAGTTCTGGCCACTTTAATAGAGAGGTAGTTATTCTAATATACCTCACTTACTATAGATGCTATTAACAAAATCTGGATTAAAAAAAATAGAAACAGAGAACATTATGTACCTTATAAAAGACTCCATTATATTATCCCATTACACATCAGTTTCCTCTTATGTGTTAAAAGCTTATTTAGACTTTTAGAATTAATCTATAGTTCAAAACTTGATGCACTAGAAACTAACTAATTAGAACTTCAAACTGTTTATATTTTTGTCTATAGACTACTTTTATAACAGAGAGTCAAGTCACAATAACAAAACACTGAATCCTGGGATTTATTTATTTATACATTTTTTAAAATTGCACACATATTTATGTACATATTTACAACGTAGATTGGTTTATGACCAATCTTCCTCCTTCTCCTAATTTCCTTCTTCCCTTCCTACTAAATATTTACTGAACACCAACTGTGCCCCAACCCCATGCTACATGCCAGCAATACAATAGTGAACATGTAGACTAAGTTCCAGGCACAATGGAAGTTACAGTCTGCTGGGAATATAAATAAGCAAGCAGGGAATTTCAGTACAGTCGAGGGACAACAAAGGAGAGAAATCTTACTCATATTTGGAGGTGTGAATACAATCTTTGGAAAGAAAAATGTATTTGAGCAATTGTGAAAACTGAAATACAAATGAGAAGCAAGTCTGGAGAGGAAGCAGGGGAAGGGCAAGAATGAAGACAAGAAGACTAACTGATTAGTAGAATACTAACAGTTATTCAAGCTAGAAATGATACGACCTTGAACTACAGAGGTGATAGTTGGGCTGAAACTTAGTAATTGATTTCCAAATATATTTGAAAGATATTTGAGTGAGTGTGTGTGTGTGTGTGTGTGTGTGTGTGTGTGTGTGTGTGTGTGTGATGGGATTGTAGGGTTGTGAGAATTGTGGGGTTGTAGAGATAAAAAGAGGAGGAGTCAAGCATGGCTATAGAATTTCTGGTCTAGACAACTATGACAATATAATGATACCTAAAATGCAGAATACAGGAGGAGAAGCAGATGTAGGATGAAATTGTGAGTTTAATTTAGTGAGAAATTAGACTTGAAATGACTAATAGACAGTAGGCTATATGGTTCTGCAAATAAGAAATATCTTGTTGGAGAAGCAGAATTAGAGGTCATCAGAATAAAAATAATTATTAAAACTACGAGAATAAGAGAAGCCTCTCAAAAGAATAGATCAGTGTATCAATAGTCATGTATACAAGCGAGCTATCAGTGCTCTCGTCTGTAGAGATTTCCAATTATGATTCCTTGTAAGACCTTCAAAACTGTATTGCAGGGGGAGCTACTTTGGAGAAACATCCATATGTCCAGGTGCACACAGAGTTCTGGCTCCATTAGTGATTGGCTCAAGCCATCCAAAAAGTGTGTTGACCCATGTTTTTCACTGAGTTTGTCCCTAGGTTCCACAGAGCTGTAGACAATTCTGGAAAGATTCAAACTATTTGGATATAGGTTACTTTAAAAGCTATCACTTTCCCTGTGTACAATCATGTCAGTTATAATTATGCAACAGATTTTGAACTGGGGAGAGAAGGTAGGACCATATCTACCTCCAATCTATACAGAACTATGCATTCTTTTTAAATAGAATTTCTCTCTCACAGTCAGCTGACTTTCTGTACAAAGTGCCCCCCTTTTCATTTTAAACCAAACATCTATTTGCTCTAGGGAAACGCTAACAGCAGATGTGCATGTGTGTGATGGTGAGTCTCTCTGTTTAAGAAGGCGCAGGAAGAGAACAGAACTTGCTAACTATAAAACCAAGAAAGTTTATACAGAATAGTAAATAAAAATAACTCACATTTATTTCTCAAAAAACCTATGTGCTTTTTGAGAATACTCTATAACTATTTAAAGGAAGAAAGGGGCTTATTAGAAACACACCTAATATCAACCAGAACCAAGGGCAGCCATCTACATTCCATAAAAATTTTAGACAAATTCCAGGTGAAGTCTACAACTATTTCAAGTTAGGACTTTTGCTGAAACCAGAGTTTGGAAATTCATTTGGAAAAAAATGCCTTTAAAATAATGTGAGCACTATAAAATTGAGGTTGGTAAAATAAATATCAGGCAGATACACAGTTAAGTAAGTTGAAAGTAAAAGCATGTGATAAAATGCTTTGGAGGTAACTAAGAGCAAAGAGCAAAAAGAACAGAAAAATTGGCTATGTCAGAAAATGGAGCAAAAACTAAAGTTTTGCTTGCATGGTCATGAATGAACGTCAACACTTAAATTGCATTGCCTGTTGAATTCCTGAGTAAGGAATAAAGAAGTATCTACATACAGTACAATGTTCTGAGGGTTCACGAGTATGTATTTAAAACCTTGCAAAGGGGAAGCCGGGATGGCTCAGTGGGTTAAGTGCTCACTTTGCAGCGCCGGGGACCGTGCGGAACCATATGCTGAGCTGGGAGCTCCCCCAGTTCAGTTCTCTCTCTGTCTCTGTGTCTGTATCTCTCTCTCTCTGTCAAAAATAAAAATAAATAAAAATATATTTAAAACCTTGCAAAGAGCCCAGATTAAAGACACTCAACACAAACAAAGCACTTTTACTGTGTCATCTAAAACCCATAGCTAAAACCCACCAAAAAAGTACCTTTCCATTTGAAGTACCTTGAATATTAAAGAAAGGGAGACAAGTGCTTATCATAACTGACATATTCTAAATTTTTCCTCTTTCAGATTTTCTTGATGATTTTTTCTTTTACAACTCCCTGAATTCGGAACAATTAATGAATGTTCTCTCTTCTTGCTAAACTGGTTTGTTTTAAAGTCACAGGCCAGGATTCAACCTTTTTCTTCACTTCTCTGTGACACAACAGCACACTCCTTTGGAGCCATGGAGAGAATGCACTCTATGGCCCTGGCCATCCTCAGGCAATTCCAAGGCACTCAGATTTCTGGAGACAATTAACAGTGGAATACAAAACAGAAGAGTTCAGGGCATTTTAGTGTAGATCTAAAATGTTAGTGTTATAATGACTCGAAATTTTCAGCATTTTAATTTGCAATCTGACCAATTGTAGGATTTTAATGTGGAATCGAGGATGGAACCATTGCCTGCCTGCTACTTGGGCACAAAGCAATTTATTGGTAATAATCTTGATTGCTACTAGGGCACGTTAATAATGTTTTTCCAGGGCAGGTATCCATACTAGCTGATGCTCACAGTTCAGGTTTTAAACAGAAAGTGTCTCCTTCTAAGAGGAGTTTACACAGAGGAGTGGAACAACCAAAAACGTGCCACAAAGAGAATGAGTCCGCATAGAGGGCCCAGGTAGAAAACATTTAGAGTAGAGAGAAGTAGAGAGCTACAGTATCACATGAAGATTTCCATTAACTAGCAAAGGCATCAGCCAGCCTTTTCCAGATGACGTGGAGGAAATAATATTGAACGTCCACTGTAATTGAAAAAAAAAATAATGAACTTCACAGAAATACTGATGAATGCTCTTCAGCAAAGTTGAAGTACCATGGGTGATTTTAAGGTCTCTGAAGCAAGAAGCAGATGTCCCCACAAGATGGCATGGAGGGCCTAGGGAGAGTTGAGAATGTCTAGATGACAGATTCTTCTCTTTGACATAGAAGATAAGGGCTATCACTAAATTCTTATGGAAAAAAAAAGTAAATTGATATAAATCACCCCTAAATTGTTATAAATTGTCATTTGTAAGTGTAGATCTCCATAGAGAGGTTGGCCCAGGCATTCTCATAAATCTGTTAAGATCTTATTTAAATGTCAGGACAAGTGAACTGGGTGGTCTCTCCCCTGTTGTTCAAAGAAGATTATGTGGCCAGTGGAGGCAAAACCCACTTAGAAAATTCTGTGTCATTGAGGTATGCTATAACTGAAAGAGCTATAAGTTTCAGAAAAGTGCTTCTCTTTTCTCATCTGTAAAATAAATATAGAAAATAGTCTTTACTTTGTATGAGTATTGTGTAGAGTTGTAGGCAAATGAGAAAATACACACAAAATGTAGGAAACAGTGAATGCTCAATAAATGTTAGTTATGATTATTCACCATCACCCCTCACACATGTGTGTCTGTGTATACTGTTACACATAGGCCCACAAACTATAACCCAGTTTTTTCTTAAACAGACGTCTTGGAAAAGAAAATAGGGGTCAGAGTGAAATCAGTGTGTAACTGGTTTTGAAAACAGAAGGGGTAATTTTTCTTCTCCCAACATGAAAGAGATTGCATTACATTATAGCAATGATCCATAAAGATAAATATAAAGATAACAAAATGGCTATGTGTTTTTCTTCATGTTGAAGAAAAAATTTCTACCTTTATGTGGTCTCTGATTAATCTGTTAAAAATAAAATCACTTTTATTCCCTTAGTACATATTTTCCATTTACAGTGATTCTAGCTCATGCTACACTACCATGAAAGATTTATTAATAGTACACATTCCTATAAGATAATTCATCTTTAAGAGTCATATCCTGGTCATGTTAGCAGTAAGAAAACATTATCCAGAGCATGTCCCTCACATTACTCAAGGCTCTTAATAGGCTATGTCCATCCTGTAGCAAGAAAACTTAGTAGCAATTTGAGTGTGAGTTAGGATAAAGATGTTTTGTATTCATCGAACCATCTACTGTTTTTTTTTTGGTTTTTTTTTTTTACTTATGCTGATGCCTGCTGGTAGTCTTTTCTTTGCCCTATGATAATTGAGTATGATTAAGTCAATCTTATGGCATCAATTTTCATGGATACTACATCTATATTTTCTAATGGTTTATCTTTTCTGCCTTTCTGCTAAAGGTAAAGTCAGGTTATATTAGAAATTTAGAAACAATTACAGTCTATATGCTCCTCACTAAAGTGGTTGGGAAAAGAGTTATGGGTAGGGGGTGGCTGCTTTGTTCTAACAAAGGTTTCTCTTACTCATTTCCTTTAACAATAAAAATTGTTATTTTTTATTGTTATAAATAAATAAAGTGGTTGCTCAGGACATACTAAATTAATGGTGGCAGCACTAAACCTGATAGCACAATATGGCTTCCCAACATATTCCACCTGTTCTATGCAAATACCAGCTGGCAATTCAAAAATTGAAAAGGTTGCTAGAAGCCACAGCCAGGTATGACTCAAAAGAACAGTCTCAAATTGCTATTTACAGACAATGATTCGACATGAGCCTTAGTAAATGCTGAAGCAGTGTGAAAGTGTCAGGCAATTACACGTGTGTATAATTGAATAGCCGGTAACCCAGGCATTCAACTACTATTGAACACAACAGAGGACACTGAATTCATAATCTTTATCTGGGTAAGAAAATTGGCCAGGTCACTTAATTTAAAGGTACAGCAGGTGGCAAAAAGAAGTTTAGCCAAACCCCATAAACCCACAAAAGTAATCATTTTTTCAGCTTGTAGTAAACCTATTTATTATTTCTGACTATGAGGTTCACATAGTTTTCTGCATATCTTTTAGGATTTCTCCAGAATTATACAGTGCTTAATTAAAAGAGCATTGCATTCCTACAGTGTACATGTTCATAGGTGGCCAGGCATAAAGAGGATTTGAATCATTCTAGTGGAACAAAAACGATTTGATTCCTGTGCTACAGAGCCTTACCTAAGCAAAGGTAAATGGAGGTAAATACAACAATGGGCAGCTTTTAACTTTCAAGGACAGACCACTCTCAGCTTCTGTTGTTAAAGGTATTCAAGGAAACATCATAATAAAACAAAACAATAGTGATAATGAATATTTTTAATTTCTCACTAAGATTCAGAATAAATGCTAAGCACGTTAATGCACTGAATTATTTAAACCTTATAAGACATTCATAATAGGGGTACTTTTATTATCCTCATTTCATATATGAGGAAACAGGCTGGCAAGATATGGAGAAGGAAAATACAGTTAAGTTTGCCTAGCATTATAGACTATATGCTTAACCACTAGTTATATAATTCTTCCTGTACACCCAGAGAATGCTCTAGAGGACTGTGAATCACTTCTCAGCCTTTTGGCAAAGATCAAGTGTAGAGGACTGTTGAGATGGTACGGGTAACCATTCTGTACCCTGGCTTGAGTCCTGCTAAAGAACAATAGTAATTGTTAGCTGTAATTCAATACCAGTACGTTTTCAGCATCCAATTAAATCATCATCCCCTTGATGTTATGGTTGAGAGGACAATGATTTATTAATCCTCAGATTTACAACTGATAAATATGCACACACAGCTGTTTTCATCAAAGAGGAGAAATAATGAAGAAGAATAGTAATGAACTGAGAGTAATGAGGCTTGGATTTTAGACTCACCTTTTTTACTAATGAGCTGTGTATAGTTGGGGAAGTCATTCTGTCATTTTTTTAAACCTTAGTTTCTGTTACATTCATCTTTAGGACAGGAAAAAACGACCTGTGTTTGTATTTTTACTTGGCTACAGAGATTACATGAGTGTCTACTTCTTAGGAATTTGAGGACATAGGAATTTATCTAGCTTAACCTGTGGAATTTATTCAAGTCTGGCCACGTTAGACTTCAAATTCTCCAAGGCAGAGTCTACACATGTTTAGTTATTTTTTGGAAGCATATAAGAAGTAATCTTTTCAGCAATGTTATTAGATAATGACAGAAATAACTTGTGGGGGTAGAGGGCAGTAGAGTATATATGAGACAATGATTTTAGACATTGGACATGACAGTAATTCCTGAGAAAAGGGGAACAAGTGAGATGAATCCTACAATCACCACAGCTTATTCTTAGAGAGCGTCTCATGCCACCAAGCCAGATTTAAAGAGAGCACTGCCATCTCTCCAAGTTTAAGTGAAAGAGTTGTGAATCCAAGGAGGCCAAGATGGTTAGAATTTACAGGCAAAGTACCAGAGAGTAGAGCTTCAAAGAGAGAAGATTGGGGTGGGGGTGAGGAGGGAGAGAGAGAGAGAGAGAAAATACACTGCTACTCTAGAGATAAGACTACTAGTCAAGTCTTTGGTTAAGTATGGATCAATATATGCATAAGAGGAAACTACCAAAAAAGAGAGAACCACAAAAAAGAAGCAGGGGGAAATAATTGGAATAATTACTGTGGCTCATACAGGACTGGGAATAGTTTGTATTTCATATAGCCAAAGTGAAAACACATCCTAATACATGATGCATCAAGTAATATCTTGAATAGGGTATTGTCTCAGTTGTGGGATCAAATTAGACCTAGAGTTACAGTGTTTTGGTCCATCTACCAATGCGTAAACGCAAGCTTGAAAGGAATATATTGTTTCCAAGTAAATAAACGAAGTGTAAGAGCAAAATATGAAAGTATTTTATTAATAAATAAATACAACAAAATCCAGCACCCAAATTTTAATATTTACATTATCTTGTAGCCAATATCCAATCAAAAATTACCCAGCAAACAAAAAAGCAGGGGACTATGGCCCATTAATCAAGAGAAAAACTGGTCAGTGTAAACAAACCCAGAAATGACACAAATGCTAAAATTTGTAAGCAAATATGTTGAAACAGCTATTATAATGTAAGTTATATTCAAGGCATTTAAAAAAGATATGAATATTGTGAAGGAGTAAAAATGAATGGTATAGGAAGCACCTGAACTAAACAATTAGAGACAAAATACATAACTTATGAGATGAAATTTACATTGGATAAGATTAAAAGGGGATCAGACCCCACAAAAGAAAAAATTAGCAAAGTTGTAGAAAAAGTAATAGAAAATATCCAAATGGAAAGATTGGGAAAAAATTGGGCATCAGTGTATCAGTGAGCTGAGCAATATAAAGCAGTCTAACATATTTTTAAATGGAGTACCAGCAGGAGGAAAATGTTGTGTGTGTGTGTGCACATGTGTGTGTGTGTGAGAGAGAGAGAAGAGAGAGAGCGATTAGCACATTCTTTACTTTAAAAATATATATATTTATTTTATTGTTTTGACAGAGAAAGAGACAGAGAGAGAGAAGGGGGAAGGCCCTGAGCAGTCTCCATAGTTGCATGCCATCAGTTTTTGACATGGGTTAGTTCCACACAGGTGGGTGGGGGTGGGGGTAAGGAGTGGGGGTAAGGGGTGGGGAGGGTGCAGTGCCGGAACCAGCCAGGAGCCTCCTGCATGAAAGGCATGCCCCTGCAGGCTGGGGGGCCAAAGTGGGGACCTCCCACATGGGAAGCTTGCCCCAGAGAGAACTGAACTGGGGGCCTCCCATATGAGAAGCACGTCCCAGATCAGCAAATGGGTCCACAGGGGCAGGGCTGGGACAGGGATTTGATCCTTGGGCCCTGGGGCTGCAAGGTGAGGCTTAATCCACTGAGCCATCCTGACATTTCCACATTCCTTAATTTTGTGATGGCTCAGCAATGCACTTAAAATGATGCAATAATCTCTCTATGGAGATAAGGCACAGAATCCCATTGCTAGGGCTGGGTTCTTACAGTAACCAAAAAATATTTGGGCTCATCAAACAAGAAAAAGAAGAAAATGCTTGGAGTCAAATTGGCTGTATACTACTTCCACAATAGGGTAAGGTTCAGGTGCCAGGAGTCTGCAGTTGGATCCTTGTCTCACCTGGGAAAACAAAATTTCCTATCAAATACTAGAAAAACAGGGTCTAGACCAGTGCTATATTACATTTTCTAGAAACCCCATATAACATACAGTAAAAAGAAATAGGGAAAATTAATTTTAGTAATGTATTTTATTTAATCTAATATAGCCAAAACAACATTTCAACATGTAATCAATATAAACATGTAAATGTAATCTTTTACACTCTAAATTTTGCTTGCTGTAAGTCTTCAAATTCCAATGTATATTCTATACCAGGGATCCCCAACTGGTCAGCGGCCTGTTAGGAACCAGGCTGCACAGCAGGAGGTGAGTGGCAGGCGAGCGAGTGAAGCTTCATCTGTATTCACAGCCACTCCCATCACTCGTATTACCATCTGAGCTTCACCTCCTGTCAGATCAGCGGTGGCATTAGATGAGTAGTATAATTATTTCTTTATATATTACAATATGATAATAGAAATAAAGTGTACAATAATTATAATGTGCTTGAATCATCCACAAACCAATCTACTTCATGTGACTGATTTGAACTACTTTATCTTGAGTTCCTATTTTTTGGGGGGGTAGGGGCTAAAATTCGACTGTCTTTTATTATACCCTCAACTCTTGTTGATTCTTGGCTAATTGGGTCAGGTTCCTAACACCCTGAGGCAATCTCTGATGAACTTCCATAGGATCTACATTAGTACAGACCGCTCAAATTATCTGGCCAGGCTGGTAGTTCGAGGAGGATAAATGAGGATAATCATGTTTATTAGATTTAGCAGCCTGCAAGCCTTTATATCAAAATAGCGCTGGCTTAAACAAGAGAGTTCATTTTCTTTCTTGTGCAACACCCAGAGGTAGGCAGTGTAGGGCTGGTAGAGTGTCTGTGTTCCAGGGAGTGTCAGAAACTTTTTGTTGCGTAGCCATCTCTAGGGTATTAACTTTGCCCACATGGACTAACATGGCTTAGCACCAGAATTGCTTTCAAGAGTAGCATGGAAACAGGGCAAGTAAATGGGAACAGCTAATCCAACAAGGACACAGCCTGGAAGCTGATTTCATAATTTCTTCTCACATTCCTTTGGCCAGATTTTAGAAGCATGGGTATATCTGGCTACATAGGAAGATGATTATAAATGACCTTTATTCTAAGTGGACTTAAGCCCAGCTAAAAATTAGGAGTTATTACTCTTAGAGAAAAAGGAAGAATAGATATTAAGGGTCAACTAGCAGTCCCTGTTTTATGTAAGGAAATATATTCTGCTATAGATTAATTACTGATACAACATGGGGAGCATTTTTCAATAATTGTATGTCAATAACCTTCTCATAGAGATGGAGTAATTAATAAAGAGATGCAAGCTAGAGATGAAGGCAGTGGTTCCTCATGGTCACTGGAATTTGAGTGGTTAGGATAAAGAAGATCTAAAATAAAGGCCACAGAGATATAGGGAAAATGTCATTGACCATGAAATGACACTGCAGTGGATTAAGAAAGAGTCCAGTCAACTATTTGCCCTTGCCTTTTGGTATTCTACTTTATTACTTCATTACAATCAGTGGTACTTATATATGTATCATTGTCATCGCCATAAACTTGGTGAAAAGAGAGGTAAGTGGAAACATGGTTATAGAAGAGAGAAGAGGGAGGCAGTTGGTGGATGTGAATAGTTGAGAGAAAATATATAAAAACTTTTCATCTGAAGAAAATCAAAACTGTGATGACTGCTGAATTAGCGACTAGTATTTCATGGGAGTACTCCGGTAGAACTTTCTTGAATAAATGCACCCTTATTGTATTAGTGTCTGTCTCCCAGCAGCATGGCTGGTGCATAGCTGTTGCTCTATCTCTGAGATCTTGAAGTGAGTGAACTGTCACATGAAGGGGCAAGAATTGGAGATGCTCTTCCATGAAGAAGGGACCACAAACGCATCCCCCCGCTCCCTCACCCTGAACTCTGTGCACCTCTTGGTTGCAATTATGACTTGCTCTTTTAATGGAGGGAACGCCTGCCTTCCCTAATGGAAATTCCGCTGGGGAGAAGTGACCTGCTAGAGGACCGGTTCTGCAAGGAGGTCCTGAGGGCCTCTTCACGGGAGTGGGCTCTCCCAGTCGGTTACTTGGCCTGCCTTCATGGCTCTCCCCCCTGCCCTGCAGCAGCCATGGTTGCCACGGTGCTGCTGGATTCTCTCCACTTGCAGTTAGGTGGATTCCGCAGCAATGTCAAAGAAAGCAGCTTCTGTGGCCACCCTGCCAGGGCTGACATCCTTAAAGGCAGCTCCTCTTCTTTTCTAGGTGTAATGAGCTGGAATGATGGGCAGAGTAAGCTGACCAGATGTCCCACATTAAACGGGACAGAAAATAATTGTATTGTCCCATTCAAATGGTACGTACGGTCAGCCTACGGACACCTTGACTTTAGCCTAGTGAGACTAGGCTGACCACAGGTACCATTTGAAATGGGACAGTATCAATTTTTTCTGTCCTGTTTAAAATGGGATCTCAACAGCCTAGGATTCTCGTCCCTAGGTGTCTTTCCCTCCTTCCTAAATGGTAGGTACTAGTTTTTGTATGCTGCTCTGCCCATCTGCCGATCATCTTGGCTCCCATCAAAGTGGAAACACTCTTTAATATCCACCCACTCCACTCTATACCTGTTCTTTAAACATTGTTTAGTGAGATTAAGTCAGTTATTAGTTCAGCTCCATTTTACTCATATACTTCTAATGAACATATGAGTTCATTTGGAGTATTCTTTGGTTTAGGCTGTATATTATTCCAATCTGGACATTATGACTCTGTTTAGCACATATAAAAAAGGGCGACTTAAAGATTTGAAATATTGTCTCTGGAATTGGTTGACTTGTGTATGTGATTTGTCAGGTTAGGTACAGACACCCTCCAGATTGACGAAATCAAATGGAGAGAGCAAGAGAGAGTGTGTGTGTTTAGATAACATACTCACTTTTCCAAGGGACGTAAGTCATCAGGTTTGACCTATTCTTAACAAGTTGTCCTGGGATTGTTAAAACTAAAATCATAAATTCCAGTGACTGGGCTGGATGGTGCTACTTATTTTTTGCCAGTCACCATATTCCTGTCAATTAAATCATTAGATCATCATAAGTTGAAATAAGCCGCTTTGTTCAATTAGAAAAGTATTTTATGTTGCCAGCAATGTTTGGAACAACCTCTTTGTGTAACAATATTATTACTTAACAAAGCATAAGTCAATATAGAGGTTTCATTAAGCCCAAGTACCTATAACTTCAAACTGATTTTTTCATTATGTTTTGAATTTTTTAGGTATTTTTTGGGTTTTTAGGTTTCTGCTTTTTCACATTTTTGCCTCTTTACTCCAGTAAGGATAATGTGGAAGGATGCAGCTTTAAGCTGTCAGTTGGAAGAACTGGGCTCCTCACTACTGCACAGAGTATAGCCCTCAGCACCGGGCCAGGAGACATGGTGGGTGGTCAATGGGGCCATGTACCTGGTGACCTGCCCTTTCCCTGTGTGTGACATTGGGGATCACTTCACCTCTCTGAGCCTGTTTGCTTTTGCATTTAAGGTTTGCAAATCAAGTCCAGAAAACAGAAAGTAAGGCAGGAGAATGAACATAGATAGATAAACAAGTCAAGGTGACAAACGAGTCACATTCATGAACTTCAATTAAAGCAGGGAGGAACAGGTAGAAAACATAACCCAGGGGGAAAAAGAGTTACACTTATGAGACAATGTGCCAGAACTCAGGAAAAGTAGGTGAAAAGGTGTTGGAATTTAGACAAAGGCTCTCAACTTGAAATGAAATCGAGCCAAAGAGTCCTGGAACCAGGGCAGGGAGGGTCCAGGTGTTGGGGAGGAGACCCAGCAGCCCTAATGGAACCCAACCAGGCTGTTGTGGCATATGGTTCCTGATTGGTTTGCAGGGACCTTGATGCCCCCATGGGCCTGATCCCACAGGAGATAAGAAAAGGTGGAAGAGGGTAGGGCGTGCGCCTGTTCCTGACAGCTATGGAAGAAAACATACCTTTCAGACGCTCTGCTCTCTCCTTAGAAATGAAAGTCACTTCTGAAACAGGGGTGGAAGTGGGTGTCCCCATAAAAAATAAATAATAAAATAATGTGTTTTGAAAAATATATCCCTCCCGCCAGCCAAATAGCTGGTAAAATCTAGACTTCGTAACTTTAAATAAAGTTTTTGTTTCTATAAAGTTGTATAAATTTCTATAACTTTAATAAGAGTTGTTTTTTGTGTTTTTTTTTGAATCATCAATATATTATAATTTGGGGATTGATTTCTTTCCCTTTTGGATTGTTCTTAGTAGGCAGATGAGACACTTCAAGTAAACTTTAAATTACTCAGAGTCATAACGTATACTTTATATAAGACAAGTAAATTAGTTTTGTTAAACATTTATATGTACCTTTTATATGTACCAGTATTTAAAGGAATGAATACAATCTCTTCAAAAGCAAGAAATTCTTTTGTAAAGGGAGTGGTACACCACTAAGATCTAACTTGTAAGTTTGTGCATTCACATTTCTGGCAAAGTATTACTTACTAATGTATGCTTACTCAGAACAGTTAGTCCTAGAGGCAGTATTTAGAATAGTAAGCTCAGGAAGCCAGGATGGCTCAGTAGGTTAAGCGCTCACTTTGCAGCCCTGAGGACCGAGGATCAAATCCCAGCCCCGGCCATGAGGACCCATATGCTGAACTGGGGGGAAAGACCCCGGCCCAGTTCCTGCCCTGTGCAGCCCTGCACCCACCTGTGGAATGAAACTATGTGGAAAAGCTGATGATGTGCCACTATAGAGACTGTTCTGCCCCCCCCCCCACCAACTCTCTGTCTCTGCATCGCTCTTTCTCTCTGTCAAAACAATAAAAATAAATCTTTAGAATAGTAAACTCTGTAAAAGATTGAAGTACTGAAATATGAAAGTCCACCTGACTAATGTTTACAATAAATGTCTTATCTTTGGGAGCGCTCAAAAATTGTGTTTGTACTTTGCTGATGGTTTTCAAAGCTTGTTCTCTGGGCTATTTGAACTTCATCAGAGAGTGAAAAAAATGCTCCAGGATTTCTAGTGATTGAGAAAGGGAAATTTTTTGGCTCAAAAATCAGAGGGCTTTTTTTTTTTTTTTTTAAACAATGCAGGGCTCACCAATGTTTTGAGCACTATTTCACAACTAGTAAAATGAGGGAAGCAAGACCATAATTCCAGGGGGAAGGCTGTTTAGGTAAGCTCCAGTTTCAGCAACATCAAAGAATGAGTGACAGAGCACTAGCGCTTATCGGTAGCTCTCAAGCTCTCCACAAAACATACGAGAGGGTGTCCTAATTCACACTGAAAATCCTCATCCAAAAGCATGGGAAAGCCACACAGCTGAGAACCCATCAAATAAATCTGCCTACTTTACATAACGTTGGAGCACTTTTTCTCACAGCTTATGGACTAAAAACTAGTTATTGCCAGAAGAAAGTCTTATTATACTAGCCCTCCTGTCACATTTTCAGTTTTGAAATGTTTCTAGTTCAAAAGGCCAAATGGACTAATTCATAAGACTCCTCTGTGCTGTCCAATATGGTAGCCAAATTTAAATGAATTAAAATGACATAAAATTAGAAAGTCAGTTCCTCAGTAACACTGGCCACATTTCAAATGTTCCAAAGTCATATGTGGTTAATGACTACTATACCGGACAAGGCAAATATAGCACATTTCTATCATCAACAATGATTCTATTAGACAGTGTTGTGAATCTGGTATAATGGCCACGTGACATCTGAGCACATTTTAGAGTTAGAGTCTCATCATTAAAAATGTGTGGATTTTTGGTGGGATTTTACCATTTATGCATGAACTTTATAAGACTGAGTCAATTGGACTTGGATTAGTAAAACGGTAAGGCCAGTTAACTTCCTGAGGAACAAACTATCAAAAACTGGCACAAGATGACCTATGCTCACAAAGTAGATGCAAAGTAAATAAATAAATTCTAGGGAAAAGTTGCAAAAACTGCCTGGCATATAATTCTGATTTAAAAATTACCAACATTTTAAGCAGTTGAATTTCTGTGGGATTAATGCGTGGTGGCTATTGTCTTGAGTTAGAGGCAGTTAAAGGGTAGAAGGAGGACTTTTTCTTCTTTATTTGGTTACAGTGTGAGCCGGCACTACACATAGGGTCATCAGTGCCTCTTGTTGTCTTAGATGATGAGAGTTCAGCTCAGATTTATGGCCTTTCTTCCTTTCTCCATTAATGACTATTTTATTTGACAAGAAGAAAATTATGAATAAAAAAGTTTTATGGGGCACAAATTGAATAACTTATAGTTATTGGCATTTTTAATTATCAAAAAACAGAAGAATGGGAGTAAGTTGAAATTTTTCTTTCTTTCTTTTTTTTTTATTAGTGACATAGCCATCAATTTTCATTAGAGAATTATTTCATAAAGTCACAGGGATGTTTAGCAATGATCATTGATCTATACCAGGTGTTTTTCTGTAAATAGCCTAGAATCACAGCAAAATTCCGCTGGCAGACTCTTAACGTTAATGGCCTCTGGTGAAGAGCTGCTTTGACTGAAGAAGTGGTAAATTTGACTTGGTTGATTAGAGATTTTAAGCTAAAACACAGATTAAAAATTAGAGGCTTGGGGTCATGCTTATTACTTGGGCTTATCTTAAGTCAATGGGAACCTGGTGTTGCCAATGTGTTAAAAAATATTGCAAGATTCAAAGGCAGATTTTCAACAACAAAACTTTTCGTGAGGGTCAGCTGAAAGCTTCAATGAGGATTCACCAGGAAGACATGGCAGAGAATGAGTCCTGCTCAGCATTTGCCTTTTAGATACAGAGAAACTGGCACTGGGAAATATTTCAGACATTTTGCTTATGTGCTAATAATCTGTGGAGGGGAAGGTACAGACACTTTTGTTCTTTAAATAATTAAAGCATCATGAGGAATTTATTGAGCTGATTTCATTTTAGCGGCTGATACATTTCAAGTAATTTCTACAGTCTATTTTTATTTCAATCCCTGTTTAGCATCTTGATAAGATTTATATCAACAAAATCATTGAATCATTGTCATATATTTGTGTGTTTGTGTGTGATTCCATTATTTTTTTTTAATTTTAATTGTTAAATTTACTGGGGTGACATTGGTTGATAATGATTCAATTCTTAAAGAAAAGCCTTGTGGAACTATCTCTCTGATTATCGAGACTGAAGTGTTTCCTAGCATGTATCTTTGGAATAAGATATTATATTTTATTTGAATTGATTAAAGAAATTCCTGAATTTGCACATTTAAGAGACATAGGAAGTTACTTTGGAATACATAAATTTAGGGAAATAAATCATCTAAGACCAGGAAAGGGAGTCTATTAGTATATCTATTGCTACATAACAAATTTCCTCAATACCTACTGGCAGTAAACAATACTTATGATTTTTTTTTTTTTAAGATTTATTTTATTGTTTTTGACAGAGAGACGGAGACAGAGAGACACAGGGAGAAGTGGGAGGGCTCAGAGCAGTCTCTATAGTTGTGTGTCATCAGTTTTCCACATGGTTTCATTCCACACAGGCAGCCAGTGGGGGGTGGGGGTTGGGGTGCCGAGTGGGAACCGGGCCAGGGTCTCCTGCATGGGAGGCATGCCCCTTGCAAGCTGGGGGCCAAACTGGGGGCCTTTCACATGGCAAGCTCACCTCAGTGAGAACCAAACTGGGGGCCTCCCACATGGAAATCACACCCCAGTTCAGCATAGGGGTCCTCATGGGCCTGGGCCAGGACTCAGTCCTTGGACCCCAGGGCTGCAAAGTGAGCACTCAACCCACTGAGCCATCCCAGCTTTCCCAATAGTTATTATTTTATACTTGTATTTTTATGAGTCAGGCATTATGGAGAAGTTCAGTTGCTTATGTCTGGTTCAAGGTCTTTCATGAAACTGTGATTGAGATATTGGGCAAAATATCAGAATCCAGGGCTAGACTTGGTAAGAAGCTCTGCTTCCAAGCTCATTTCTGTGGCTGTTGGCAGGACACCTCAAGTCCACACTGGCTATTGGCATCAGCTGCTCTTCACACGTGGACCTATCCATAAGGAAGTTTCAGTGTCCTCACAAAATGATAGCTAGCTTCTCCTAGAGTGAGCAGTCAAAGAGGCCTGAGGCAGAAGTCACAAGGTCTTTAATGACCTATCACTCCTATCATATCTTATTGGTCACATTGACCAACCCTGGTAAAACACGAAAAGGAAATATATAAGGATGTGAACACACAGTAGGTGAGGACCATTGGGGCTATGTTGAAGACTGGCTACCACAGAAGAAGTGATCTAGAAAAGTGGCAAACTTGATTTTAATAGATGAGGGGAGGTCTAAAATATTTGGCTATAAGACTGTGACTTAAGAAATTCAGAGGCAAATTCTGATGTTCCCAGGAAACATATGCATGAATTAAAATTTTTCCTGTACCTAAACCTATAGATTTGTAGATATTATAATTCTGTTCCTCTACATCATAGCAATGACATTGTAAGAAATAGTCACACCAGTATATGTTAGTGTTATGTAGAAGGGAGATGATTTACAAATTTTCTTTAAAATTCTAAAATTAAAGACAGTTCAGAAACCTATCATTCATAACTTACCATGTGCTGGCTGTCAGCAATATTATGATTACAATCATAGATAATTGCTTCACTTTGAATAACTTTTTCTTTATAGGTTCCTTGAGGACTGAATACTTAATAGCCTCTCAGGTTGAAAAGATTGACTTAGATTTCTTTCTGAAAATCCACACAATATGGGATGGCTGCGAACTGCATAAAACAGATATGGTCTTGCTCTAAGTGAAGAGTTATGTCATTTGATTTAGAAGTGTTTAGAAGCATTGTAATAATTTCCAATGCTGTAAAATTAGGTGGATATAAATTCCAAGGAATCAATTGTATACAAAAAACAAAACCAGGGGATGCCAGGATGGCTCAGTGGGTTGAATGCTCCTCTTGCAGTCCCAGGGTCCAAGGATAGAGTACCTGCCCCTGCCTATGTAGACCCATATGCTGAACTGGGGTGTGCTTCCCATGATAAAGACCCCCAGTTTGTTTCCCACCAGGGGGAGTAGTCCATGTTGGAGGCCTCTGGTTCAGCACCCACTCACGTGTGCCTTTTATGTGGGAGGCCCCCAGCCTGGTTCCTGCCCTACGTGGCCCAGCGCCTACGTGTGTGGAATGAAACTATGTTGAAAACTGATGATACACAACTGCGGAGACTGCTCTGGGCCCTCCCCCTTCTCTCTCTTTCTCTCTCTGTCTCTCTCTCTCTGTCAAAACATTAACCATCCCCAAAACAAACAAACAAACAAACAAATCAAAAAACAAAATAAGGAAACAAAAATACAAATGGAGGTATCAAAAACTAACCCAGGGCACTTTACCTTGCATTTTCACCTATCACTCGTTTATTAAAAGATACTTCCTGATTTTCTACCTTAGTCCACATTGTCTTGGATACATCTAGCAAGAGGCCCCAAGAACATCTATTCATCTTCAGGGACTCTTTCTGTCTCTACCCAGCATGTTTTTTAGGGCAGTCTAGATGCAATCTACTGGCGATTAGAGGATATCAAACCAGATCTGAGTCCCATTCTAGCCATCAGAGCACCTTCCTTTTCCCAATATTTACATCATCCTTGTTGAGAATTTACATTGGCAACTCTACTTTCTTCGGTCTTTATATACTTTCTGAGGAAACTACCTGATAGTTGGCAGTGGTAGCTGTTGAATGGAAGACTTTCACTGGGAATGTATTCAATATCCAAAATCTAATTCTTCATAAGTTTTGGGAACAAAGAGATGTTTTTATCTTTAGTTGACCAAATGAGAAACTGAGGCAAAAGAAGTTAGAAGAGCCGGTTGATTGTGGTTCTGTAGAATGACCAGGAGGACAGTGAGCTAAATCACTGAGCTGCTTTGTAGAGGAGAGCAAGCTACCCACCAATTACCACTTACCCCAAGAACAGTGATTTTACTTTCTTATTTACTATAGAATCAGCTTCAAGTTAAAATTTTTATAACCACAGCTCAAAACAACAAATATCTTAGAAAACTTACCAAGGTCAAGAGAGGCATCAACATCTCTGAAGAGGAGGAACTAAGAACATTTGCCTGACAAATCTCTCTGGGCCATTGTTGGAAAGCCCCAAGCCAGTGCTGGTCAGAATACTTTAAATTCAGAATCTTAAGCACCAAACCAAGAGGAGCACAATTTAAAATTTTTTAAGAGTGCTAATAACATACCAGAAATAAGCAGGTCAGGAAAAGAGTAGATCAGAAGATCCCCAGACCTGCAAATGCCTAAAAATAAGAGGAAGACCTGTAGAACTGAAGAAAGGATATAGAAGTAATTGGAGACATTGGGTTATGTTTGTTATAAGGCAGTTCGGATATTTTTTACACATCCGCTAGCTGCTATGATGAACAAAACAAAATTAGCTTTTATTTATTTTTTTCTGACTTCCAACTGAAGGAAAAAAGCCTAACCTGATATTATTTGTCAAAACTGCTCTGAGAACAGCTGTCTCATCAAAGACTCTTGCAAGGTGTTATTACAGATGAGTGCAATAGTTATTTCTGAAAACCACACGCACTTGAAGAAAAGATTTACTGTACTTTGCAGGTCTTCCTTATTAAAGCTTTCTGCAATGACAACATGGTATTGTAGAATGACTTTTTAAATTGTTTTTCCAAGCAACTGTCAATATTTAATTAGGCTTCAGCTAACAGACTTTAAGTTAATTGAAGACAAATGTCTCTGCTGTGGCTAATTGTTAGGATATGCTGATCTGAGAGTGAGTGTCTGTCCTTTGTAGTTATGCTTTGGGTGGCTAAGGTGACCCAGACAAGCCTGTCTGTCCCTGAATGGGAACACCCAAATCACCTGTTTGGGGTGACTAATCTCCCCATCACACTATCTGAGTTTACCCCTTCAGAGTTCAAGTTAAACTGGTATGAATTGAAAACCTGGAGTTTTATTATCAAAAGAATCAATAATAACTTTTACTTGTTAAAAGCAGTCTTATATCCATTATGTCAAATGCCTTAGAAAACATCCCACACGAGAGCTGGAATGGACCTCAGGGATTGTCTGTTCCAGTGCTCACAGTGTGATAAAGAACCAGAGAGGAAGACTGACTTGTTCCAGGTGACCCAGATTTTAGAACTGGGGTGAAAACCTACATCTTTTAACTTTGAGTTCTCTCCTTGTTTCCCCTTGGTGCTCCTCCCACTGAATAAGTTGCATCACATTTACCAGTTAATTCAAACCCTTTCAGGACAGGAGGTCAGAGATGATTTAGGTTAGAAGGTGGAAATGAATATTTCTGACAAACTTGGCACGTCCAGCCTCCTAAACCCTGACAGCAAGGGCCACATGTGGCCCGTCTCCTGCCACTTCCCCATGAAGCTCAGTGCCTGTGAGAGCAGAACCTGCAGACTGCTGACAGGTAGGTGTACGGCAGACAGAGGACAGGGCCTGCCATGTGGGAGGGACAGCAAAAGACCTTGTAGCATAATTCAATGAAATAAAAAGACACCCATACCGTGGCCTGAAAATCGTGCTTCTACTTGCTTCAGTCCTCTCAAGGTTTCCCTCACTATTTCTTCAAGGACACACTCTATGACTCTTATTTTCAGTCATTGCCTGTCACTAACAGCCCTTCTATCTTCCTCCCCACTTGCCTCTGTCCATTCCCTGTGTTCCTTTACCTTTACTCCTTGGTGTGTCTAAGTTCCCATTTCATTCTTTGTGTTTCAAAGCCTGCTCCACTTGTAGCTTAAACCGACTAATGTTCTGATTTTCATAGGTTGGTATGATGAGTTGAAATATGCATGTAAACTCTTGAGAAGTGATATATAATAAGCACTCTTGTAAGAGTAGCTATTTTGTTTCTTATTCTATTTTCTTATCTTGCTCTTGATCTGCCAAAAGCTCTATTTTTTTATAGTTTTATTTTAATTTAATTTAATTTTGTTATTAAATATGTTGGGGTGATATATTGGTTAGTAAAATTATAAAGGTTGCAAGTATATATTTCTATAATACATATGGTTCTTGACTTTTTTTGTCTGGCTTATTTTGCTTAGAATGATAATCTCAAGACCTATCCATTTGTCACAAATGGCAGTATTTCATCTTTTTATGGCCAAATAATATTCCATCATGTATCTGTACCACATCTTCCTTATCCAATTATCTACTGAAGGACACTTGGGCTGTTTCCTTGTTTTGGTCACTATGAATAATATCGCAATGAACATTGGGGTACATATGTATATCTTTGAAGACAAAGTTTTTAAGTTTTTTGGGTAGATAACCAGAAGAGGGATTGCTGGGTTATAGAGTAACTATTCTTAATTTCTGAGAAACCGCCATATTATTTTCCATAGTGGTTGTACCAATTTACATTCCCACCAGTAATGTATGAGGGTTCCCTTTTCTCCACAGCCTCTCCAGCACTTATTTGTCTTGTTGATGATAGTCATTCTAAGAGGTGATATCTCATTGTGGTTTTGGTTTGCATTTTCCAAGGGTTCTATTTTCATGCTATGCTCATTTAACAAATTCTCACTATTTTCTGTCACTCAGTTCTCCATTCTACCTGGAATGCTACCTCTGTGTTTACTCTCTTATAAACCTGACATAACTGGGGACAAGCCACTTTTCCAAGAGGTCTTTTACCTCCTTGATGAGAAAGTGAAAGCATATGACTTTATATTATTTCAGTAATTCACATTATACATCCCCCCATAAAGCTATATTTTATAATAGTTGTATTGAAGAAACTATGCACTTTATTTCACACTGTCACTACTATAAAAGTCAATTTAGACCTCATTTGAAATTTTAGGTTTATAGAATATTTCTGGAGTCCTTAAAAGTGTAAATCTTAAAAATAAAACCCCAAAGTGTAAATCTTTGGAAAAAACAGAAGATATCCAGAATACAATTTAATAAAAAGGAAATAATTAAAATGAATAAAGACATTTTTAGTTAAGAATTTATATGTATAGTGATTATAGAGGTTCTCTGTACATATTTGTCATAATGGGAAGATAGGTGATTATCAGTTATCCTAACAACTGATGAGGTAAGAAACCTTTTTAAAAAATCTTTATAAAATTTTTTGTCTTTAATAAACAGATAATTGGCATTAAAAAATAATTTTATGATTTGGGGTAAATGTGAGAAAAACAGAACAAACAACTATGTACATGGTGAACACATTTAGCTGAGTAATATATTATAGTTCACAGTAATTTTATTTTCATTAGTTTTAGTTTGCCAGCCTATATGTTATTGGAAATGGGATAAATGCTCTATGTAGATTGCTAGTGGCTGTTTAAGGACAAGACTTTGTGTGCACTGTCTGCCACAAGAGTTTCAATTGAAGACCAGAATAGAAATGGCAGTAGTTTACTATTTCACAACATTTATTTTCAAAAGCAGTGCAATTTCCTTTTCCAAACCACAAAGCAAAACAAAACAAAATGGTGTTACTCTTGTGAAACATTTTTGCCACCTGCTTTTACAAATTGCTATCGATATTTTAGATTCCTAATTCATGTCCAGAAGCAAATGATGCAGGCCTCTAAATCAAAGAATAAATGGTTTTATTTGATATAAAAGCATTATAACCAATGGGATTGGGAAGTTTCTTAAGTGTGCCTGGATGAAAGTTTCTAAAAACAAACAAACAAAACAAAACAAAAGCAAAACACACACACATTAATAATAATGAAACTCAAGACAGTCTGAAAAGAAATAAGGAAACATATAATATTATTCCATTTGCCATTATAAGCTTGATCCTGGCCCAGTCTTCTAGAAGAGTGATTTTACCATAGTTGAAGCTTAGGTGTTTTCCTGGCAACAAGACTTAAAGGCTTCATCTATTAAGTGCTCTGTGGTCCTAATGATGCCATTTGGTGAGTTCTACCCTCCTGATTGATTTACAGAAGATAAAAACCCTGCTAGCAATATGACAGAAGTGAGCATTGCAGCCAAATCTTTTGATTCAACTGTAATTGAAACATTATAATAATTTCTATGTCCTGGACATAGAAATTTTCTTTAGTTTCTTGTGGGGTGGGATCTATTTCAGTTTTGTTTGTTTGTTTGTTTTTTAGTATTTCTTTTTTTTTTTTAATTATATTTTATTGTTAAATTTAAAGGGGTGACATTGGTTGGTAACGATTAGGTAGTTTCCAGAAGTACAAGTCCACATCACATCACCCATGCATCGCATTTACAGACACTTCTCTCATGAAGACATACATATGGCCAACAGATATATGAAAGAATTCTCCACTTCATTAGTAATTAGGGAGATGCAAATAAAAACCACAATGAGATACTATCTTACACCTGTTAGAATGGCTATAATCAACAAGACAAGGAATAACAAGTGCTGAAGAGGCTGTGGAGAAAAAGGAACCCTCTATTTCAGTTTTGAAAGTAAGTTTTGTTTAGAAATTGTAACAGATTTTATTCCAAAATGTTCATTAATTAAACCCTTTCTGCCTCACTGGGCAAAACTTTAGGTTACTTTACTAATCAAAATATCCTAGACTATTTTTCAGAAAGGTTATAGTTGATCTAGGTGGAAGTGCATGTGTATAAGTTTGAACCAGACTATTTAGTAGAATTTGTGTGCCATCTTCTTTATGACTTAGATACATTACTTAAATTCTCCTTGTCTCACTTTTCTCACCTATCAACTGCTTAATCCCAGGTGAGAATTAAGAAAGATGATATTTGGAAAGCAGTGACACAGTGGCTGGCATACAGTAAGTGCTTCATAAATGTCACTCGAGATGGTGATGTTGTGGGACCACAATCTCTCAGTAGTATCCTATGCCTCACTTAACTGTTTCTCTTCAGACTGTGGGCTCTATGGGGGTAGAGATTATGGAATCTTATATTTTGATGGATCACTAATTCTTCCCAGCACCTACTATATTGTTTAGAAAGGAGTACATACTTTCTAATAAATAATTGATACATGGTAGTTTAGGGAAGCAAATTTACTCATTGTTGGGCCCTGGGAAGTCACCCATGTCTTTGAGATACACATCCCTCAGTTGTAAAATGGGAATTAGAGATAACTCGTGTGAAAGTGCCTTGTAAAGTTTCTGTATTTTTTTTTTAAACAAAGGTAGAGGAAAATTAATAAGGGGGAGTATGGCAAAATGAAAATAGATAGTAATGATTCACTTCTAGGAAGGTGATACAATTTCCTAATAATAACCAATCTCTGCTTAGTCCTAAAGCTTAGTCCTGTTATGGCTCAGTACATAGTCATCCCTCAGAAGACTTGCCAGCCTCAAAAAATGGCTTCCACACCTTAAAAATCTCTGGATGCTCCTAAATTGGGGAAAACCCAGATGCTGATGACTCTGAAGAACAACTCAAAGCCATTTACAGCACCCATCAACCAATGTCTCAGAACCCATGGTTTGTGCACAAGTGTTATACTTGGAGTTCTCCAGTGATGGAATTTTGTCAGGCCTGTCAGTGGATGTTTTCACACAGTGGGTCCACTTGGCAGGTGTCATCTCATCCTTCTAGTTATTTCTTCTCCTAGGAAGCTCTATGCTTCTGGCAGGATAGCCAGAATTATACAGGTCTCCTGATTCCCAACTCCATTCAGCAAGACAGACAGACTGACTCTCTACCTCCTTAGCTGTCCTCCTCCCTGAGGTTTACCTTATGGAAAATACAGCCACTGGTTATTATAATGTTATCAACTATTATGAAATACTAACATCTTGAGACCATGTTCTAAATTAAACACATAATTAAAAAGGAAAATCTTAATTAGAAACAAAGGATCTAATTAACATACAAGATGTTAGCTCTTCTAGAGAACATAAATACTTTACACTGTTCTCCTTGACATTTAATTTCACAGAATTTATTCTTTGCACAGTCTACAAGCAGAGGCATAAACAACGTGTATTGCTAATAGGATGCAGTGGTCTCACAGGAAGCATTTTATAAAAACACACAAAAAATTGACTTAATTTAACACTTGACAGTAACCCACTTAAATGTCCAATTGAAGCAATGGCACTATATGATGCACTTACATAGTACGTTTAGATACTAATTATAGGATTGGAGAAAAACAAAGTGATAAATATCTTAAAATGCTACATCAGCATTTTAAAATTCATTATTACTTTATGGTACTTTTTGTAACTTTGACAAAATCATTTTGCTTCAAAAACGTGAAGAAAAATCTTTCATCTTTTGGTAAAAGAAATCCCTTAGAGACGAAATTTAAAATACAAAGCACAGCCTCCTTACTGGATAAAGCATATAATTTTCCTCCTTAGGTGCGTGGATTTGAAAAGCTGCCAAGCCTACTTAATTATGGGTCGTTAGAGTCAAAATAGAAATGACAGATTTTCATTTTGATAGCAACCACATTGAGTGTTTTTTAGCAAGTGTGGGTAATTATTCCAGTTCTCATTTGAAAATTTTCTCTGGAATTGGTCGCATTTTGTTCATGAAAGGCTGTGATCTCAATACTCAGCATTTTAGGGCCTCTCTTTCCTTCCTTACCTTCACCCACATTTTCTTAATGAGATTTTCTCAGAATTTAAACAGTAATTTCTCACCAACTGGTACATAAATACTAATTCCATCTCCAGAGAAAGAGATTTTTGTGTTTCAGGGCAGAGGTTGAAAGCAAAATGCTCTGGTCACCAACTCAGGGGGTCACTTGTATGGCCAACAAATTCTCATTCCTATTCTTTAGTCCTTTACTGTGAAGCACTGAGGCCACAGTAATGACTCTAAAAGGAGGCCACAGATTCACTAAAATAAAGGTGAAAGATGGAGGTGCCCACACTCTATCTGCTGATCAGGATTGGCTTTCAGAGCAAGGAATAAGGCCGAACTTCAGGATCCCAAGTTTAAAGTTATGCAGATAATTTGCTACTATGATAGCTCTTGAATATTTTGGAAGTGATTTCATTACATTTTTCTGACTTGAGCAGTGCAATAAAACTGAAAGGTAGGCAGGAAAGACATTCTTATTTCTATTTTAATTGATGAAAAAGCTGAGTCTTAGCGACGTTAAGTGTTTTGGTCAAATCAAACACCTACAGCACATTGGGGGCTGGAGTCCAAGGTTCAGAAATCCAAGGGCAATGCTGTGGCAGCCAAGCCACTGCTTCTGGTATGTTGATGGGGTGGAATGGTGTCTAGGGGCTACAGAAGAAGAAAGGCTCACAGGGCCTTTGATGTCTATCTGAAACAAAACATTTGTTGAAGATTCTTATTCCTGGCAAAGCGCCTTCATTAGGCTTTTAGAGGGCTAATTTAGAGAGCTACTACACATTCTCCAACATCAATTAACACTTTCATCATATTAATTTTAATATTTAAAAATAAAGGAAAGGAGAACAAAAGATTTAATTTTCTCTAAAATAAGAAGAGGGGAAGCTGGGATGGCTCAGTAGGTTAAGCTCTCACTTTGCAGCCCTGGAGCCGGACGATCGAATCCTGGCCCATGCAGACCCATATGCTGAACTGGGGTGTGTCCTCAGTTCAGTTTTTGCCGGGGCCTATGTGGAAGGCTCCTGGCCCTCTTCCTGCCTTGCACAGCCTCGCACCCACCTGTGGAGTGAAACTATATGGAAAACGAATGCTGTCAACTATGGAAACTGCTCTGGGGCCTCCCCTTCTCTCCGTCTCTGTCTTCTCTGTCTCTATGAAAAACAATAAAATAAGTCTTTAAAAAATAAAATAAGAAGAAATGAGTTAGTCAAAAGGCAATAAAACTAGGGTTTTATTTTAAAATTGTTAACTCTTTATGAATTCTAAAGGAGGAAAAACAATCTCCCTACACCTATGATATTAATATTTTGTTTCCTGTACTGGAAGAAGCACATTGAGCTCCATTCAATCATTCATTAACTCATTCATTTATGCACAGTCTACCTTTGCATTTTTGTTGTGTTCCCAAAGGGTTGGAGGTATACCAATGAGCTGTGTCTTCAAAGTCTAAGAAGAGGGAAAAATGCACTTTTTTCATGAGTCCCATTGGCTTCCTTGTTGTTCCTTAAAACCTCAGGCATGTTTCCACCAGCATCTTTGCATTTGCAAAAGGTGCATTCTGTTCCTGTAGGTCCACATGCCTCACTTTCTCACCTGTATGTCTTTGTGAGACATTCTATGACCAAGCAATTAACAATTGTCCATGTCTTCTCAACTCATGCCACATTTTCATTAATTTCCTGTACCATCTCCTGATTTATTTATTCTACAGTACTCTTGTCACTTAACATATCTAAGATTCTACTTCTTTTAAAAAAATTGTCTATTTAAGTTTCAGAGCAAGAATATTTTTTCTGTTTTGTTCACTGCAGTCCATAAATATTTATACAATGAATAAATATATATAATAAATATATATATATATAATAAATGAACATGTAAAGCATATTTTATATTATGTGAAAATATTAAACTGGGATATTAAGAGTTACAAAGGGATTAGGGGCAGGGGTTCAGGAATTGACATTTTATAGGAATTACCTTGAAAAACAAGTTTCTATACAATATGGTGTCTGTTTTCAGCTTTCCAAGCAAGCAAGTAACATTCTCTCCATTCAAAAGGCCTGAAATCATTTTCCTTCATCAATTCTCACAGAAGTCCATCCAAGAACATCCAAATTAGACAGAGAGAGGCCAGACTACATGGCCACAGCACTGTGTGACCATTTTTGGAGTTGCTCAAACACTAAGACTTTTCAGCTATCAGTTTTAGAAAAAATAAAAGAAGAAGAAGCCAAGATCCCATACTTGTTAGCCAGGCTGCCCAAGGCCAGAGCAACATGAGACACCCTAAGAGGAACTAATCTATGTAGGAACTCTTCTTAGCTGCCCAAGTCATCAACTGTTCCTTGGTGAGGAGAATAAAAACAATCATCCAAAAATGGATACAACATTTTTTGAAGGCTTATAATTTTATGTATTTTAAAGACTTAACACCTTTTTAGAATTATATGATAATTAAACAAAATGATTTAAGTAATGAGTTTATTACAGTGGCTAACACTTACTGTGGCTTTTATTTTATTACATACAACCTTGTGAGGTTTATATTGTGTCAGGAAGAGTCATGGATAATCTTGACTTGGCAAAGGACAGAGAAAAACTGAAAGAAAGATTATTGGATGTCTTATCTAATGTGTGCTCCCAGATTATCTCTGATAGTCATTGCCTTTGAGTTAATGTACAGCTTTGTAAATTCTAAAAAAATGTTAATAATGCAAATTATTCTGTTTATTGAAATGCAAATAATTTTTGCCCAGTGGAGGTACAACTGATTAATATCCCATTGATACTGGCCAGTTGTGCATCTGTTAAGAAATTCATATCAATATTTCTAATTTCCTATATATGTGTCTGCTGTTTGGGTTCCCCTTTGAATAGGTGACATATGATCCTTATTAATTAATAGTTTAAACAAAAGCTTTGACATTTGTTCATTTTACATTTTATGAAGATTATGATTTCATTTTTTCAATAGCCTTTAACAAATATGTAGTTCATTCTTGTTATAAATTATGGATGTAGTCATACTCAGCAAGTCAGATTATTATTTTTATCAGTGTTCTAAGTGTAGATATTTCTTTTAATAACTATTCAAAGGATGTTCATTTGTGTTGATAAAAATTACTCAGTACTCAGTTTTAAAAAATCAACAAATAGAAAGAAAATAATGAGAGATAAAGTCAAATGGATATAGTGATAGGAAATAACAAAGGGAGTAGGAGTGAAATAAAGCAAGATTGTGAAAGACCTGGTGAGCCAGACTAAGGATTGGATTGGGTTCTGAAAACTTTGGACTCCATTTGAACAATATGAACACCATTGCAGAGATCTTCTTAGTTTAGTATGTTCTGTTATATTTTTCTTTCTAAGCAAAACAGGCCCCATGGATTTGGTATTTATATCTTAAGGCCTGGTGCACATTGTTCCAAGTGAGAGTCAAGCTCTCAAGTACTTTGCCGATCCTGATTTCATGACAATGACTAATCTCCTATTATTATTTTTAAAGATTTATTTTATCATTATGACAGACAGAGATAGAGAGAGACAGCGAGAAGGAGGAGGGCCCAGAACAGTCTCCATAGTTGTGCATCATCAGTTTTCAATGTAGTTTCATTCCACAAAGGTGGATAGGGGACCACACAGGGTGAGAACTGGGCTGGGGGCAAGAACCGAACTGTGGGCCTCCCACATGGGAAGCACACCCCAGTTCAGCATATGGGTCCTCACAGGCAGGGGCTGGGACTTGATCCTCAGACCCCAGGGCTGCAAGAGGAGCACTTAATCCAGTGAGTCATCCCAGCTTCCCTGATCTATTATTAATCAGGATAGATTTATGATGGGGAAAAAGAGATACTTAGATTGTGTAGACCAGATATCCCTCAGGGAGTTAAAATTCAGATGTCCAGAGTGGGGAAGTACAAATTAGACTATTTCAGAACTAGTTCCTTAGCTGCCCTGGTTGTCAACAGTTTTTTTGTAAAGAAGAACTAAAAGCCAAAATAATATTTTCTTAAGAGTTATAATTTTAGGGTATTGATTAGCACCTACTTCACACTGTGTAATAATTAAATAAGATAATTTAAGAGCCTATCATAGTGGCTAGCCATTTTTGTGGCTACTATTTTATTAGCCAATCCCTTCCCATCCTTCCTTAAAGAAATTTGTTCTCACAAGTTACACTGGCATGATAAAAACACACGATTCACATGGAAAAGGGGGGATTTTGAGACATTTTCCATTAACAGCTTTATAAGGTTCCACCAGGGTTAGTGTACTCCATAAATTTCCTCCAGCCCACAGTGCAGGAACATCACAAGGTGGATTGTACAGACCACTCTGACTTTTAGGGCATAGATTCAATCACATAGTTTGCTTCAAATGAATGTATTTCTTAACTCAATGACCTTCTAGAATCAAGGCTCTGAAATGTCTGCCCTGCTTTGAAAACTGTGGTTGTGAAATACATAACTGTGCTTTTTGGTTCAAATCATCGATTTGATTTTAAATGTAGGACAGATGGCAAACTCCACATGACATAATGCCCCTGGAGCTTCTGCAGTGGTAACCCCCTGCATGTGGTAGGCCTGGGCCATCTACCTCTTAAATAGTTCTCAACTCCCAGTTTTAACAAACCAAGGCTCAGGCACCACAGCTGTGAAGAATTTTGCATCCTTAAAGAGAGAACTCTAGAAAAATTTCTGAGATGAATACCTGACTCTTCAGAAGTCAGCTGCCTAAACAAGGTGTTCAGTAGGAACAGGAAAAAGTAGCAAGGTGCTTGATTGACAAGTAAAGACAAGGAAGGTACAGAGTACCTGGAATCTTATTGAAGTTATGAGATTGAAAGAATCTTCCAGCAGAAAAAGAAGAATGTTGGTCATGTCCATTCAAGTTTCCTGTTGTCTGCACAGAACCTTTCCCAATAGAGATAACCCATCAGTAGAGGTGCAACGAGACAAAGAGCCAGAAACCTGAGTCATAGTGTCATTACTTAAACATATACTTTTGTCTGTGAAGTTGAAACATGTATCTAATGCCACCATGTGAACAACTTAAAAGGTAGCTCTATAGATTCTAGTGTAAATTGATCCAAGAATAACATTAATAAACATTCACCTAACATTCTTATCTCTTCTCTTCTATAAATCTCTCAGTAACCCCATGAGATAATCATTTATTATCTCCAATTTATATCTGAGGTTACTGATATTTGGGAGCTTAAGTAATGTGTCCAAGGTAATGACCACACTCAGGGAGTAATATAACTAGGATTCAAACCCAGCTAGTCCAATTCCAGAGTCCATAGCTTGATCATTATTCTCTAATTCTGCTAACCTTGGGGAAAATTTTTATCCTCCAGATGTTATAAAACCAAGTCTAAACATTTAAAAAGTAATACTCACTGGGATAAATCATATACATTAACCCTTTCGCTGCGCTGGTATTTTATTGGTGTACGCAAAGCGAGAGATGGTAGAGTTTTGTCCCTTGTAACCTGATCAGCCGCCAATGATGATTCACAGCTTTTGCCATCAAAACAATGTCAGAAAATGCCCTGTTACACTTCTGCTTCTTTTTACATGCAGTGAGATGAATTGAGCAATTTCACCACCTTCTAGAATTATAAGCACTCCTGGCGCACTCGAAAGTCTGCATTCAGCACACGCAACTTCCGCAAAGGAAACTGTAACAACGCCAAACACCCAGTAGAAAAGTAAAATATTTCACAAAAAATTATGATTTTTCTTTATATAAAAATACTAAAGAAGTATAAAATAAAGGTTGAACAAATAAAAATGTAGTTTCAAAATCCTTATGTGTCATTTCTTTGCAATGTAAATCAAATACGGAAAAGTTTTCACTTACGACATTTGGATACAACACATATATCGAAAAAAATTTTTGAAGGTGACCGTGGCTCCATCCAGCAAATAAAACACAAGTGTTTCATCATAAACTGCATTGCCACATGCGCCTGTACTACAAAAAAAAAAAAAAAAAAAATACGTGGGGAGGCGAAAAATGAGAACGAAAACCAAGATGAGACATACTCGTCATCCACGTAGCAGCAATAGCAACTCATGATGAGACATTATCATCACACGCAGCGAAAGGGTTAAACACAAGAGAGAGAACACATAATGTGTCCTCTAAAATCTTTTTTCTCAATCCATTTAGAGGTTATATTTTAATGGAAAGCACACAACAAGATAGAATCCAGACTCATGTTTCAACAAAAATTATCCTAGTACTTAGAAGTCTCACCGGCAATGTCTAAATATAGCACTTTGATACTGATGGTTAACTTATCGAACATCTACTAAGTGTAGGCCATTTTCCCAAGCACTCTACATGCGCTAACACAAGAAGTATTCAGAAACTCCTTGTGAAGTGGGCATGTTATTATCTGCATTTTACAGATGATGAAATTGAAGCACATAGTTCCGACCAAAAGTTAGAGGCACAACTTAGATGGGAGCCCCATGCTGTCTATGTGCTAGACCACTCTGGTCTGTTTCATTTTAAAAATCTTGAGTGTTGTCTATTTTCCCCTAAGTGCTATTAGCAACAGTTTTGCAGAGTCTAATCACATGCTCAGTATTTATGTCTGTGCACAGCTCTTCCCTGTATCCACCAAAAGGTTTCCCACATACCATGGTATTGGATATAATATCCCTATCGGGAAGCAGAACGGTGGCCAGAGTCCCTGTTTCATAGAAAAAGTTACGTAACACAAAGCCAGAGTAAGTCATTTGCTTGAGCCGAAAAAAGACACCAACTAGAATTAGAATCCAAGTTGGCTTGCTTCCTGTCCACAGCATTCTACAGTAGACTCTCCGTTAACCAGCACCTGTGGGCCCTGGTAGATGCCAGATAAGTGTAAGTAGACTCTCCATTAATCAGAACTTAAGCAACAGGCATTCTCAAGCAACCAGCAAAATTTCAAGCAACCAGCAAAAATAACTTTACCAGTTACTGAGTTCTGGTTAATAGAGAATCTACTCTATTACTTGAATGTGGCTAACAGCAATATAGCAGCTGTTCAGAGTTCACATATGTCTAATTTTTCGAACAATCCTATCCTCATTCAGGAAAACTGCCTCATTACCAATAGCTGGAGCATGAAAACTACACAGGTTGAAGATAACAATTACCAAAAAAAAAAAAAGCCTTGGGTGGAAGCTAAGAGCACACTCTAAGAGTGACTTGCAGATGAATGAAGAGAGGATGGGTCTATTTACTGGGGCAGTTTCTCGTTCTAACTAGGAAAGTGTTTCCCAAATTTCAGTTGTTTATTTACCTGCCTACCTTTGTAATTTTTGCTTTATCAATATATCACCTAGGCTAGTTTATATAATATATGTTTTCAGTATGCTTATTAATTTTACTTAGATTAAGCAAAATAAAAATCTGAAATTATACCTTGATATGTGAGTTATATTTTTCAGATATATATTAAAATAAATACAAAATCATAAAAAATATTCATTTGTAAACCACCTAACATCATCTTGCATAAAAACAAATATTTTTTGAACAATTACTAGGTGCAAGCTACCCTTTAAAATGCTTTACATATATCAACCACTTAATTTTCATAACAACAATGTAAGTAGGTATTTATATTATCCCCATTTTACAAATGAGAAAACTGAGGCACAACAAGTTTTGATAATCTGCATAAGAACACAGATGAGAAAACTGAGGCACAACAAGTTTTGATAATCTGCATCAGCAACAGAGCTAGAGTAATGAATCCAGGTGGTCTGGCTTCAAAGTCTGGGCTTTTAACAACTAATGAACTCCATTTTGGATAATGTTAAATTGGATGGGGAAAAAAAAAGAACACACTTCTGAAACGTTTATGTAGCATCTTTGGACAACATCTGAATCTAAAAGCCCAGTTTCCTAATTAACAACTGACATTAGCAGAGTTTCCAGGAGTACCGTAAGTGTGTAAGAAAAAAGCTTTTTGATGACTGTAAAACTCCAAATTGACTGACGCTTACAATTTACTGTTGTGAAAGATGGAGAATTGCTACTTTAAATCCATTACCCAAGAATGCACCACTAATGTGAAGTCGAGGAATATGAAGAAGTTTGAGGTGGACTCAGTAAAGGAGAGCTTGGCAGTAGAGGAACAAGCCGTGTAAACTGCAGATTTCTTGCATGTGGTCATGCTCTTAATGTTTATTTGCTCAGATGTTAAGAAATAAAATTCCCTTTTTTCTTGATAAAGACCAGTGAGCTAGAGGGAAAGTTTTAATTGTACAAAACTTAATAACATACCAACACAGTGGAGACTTATTATGACAATCAGGGGCAGGCTGGGAGAATCAAAGGTGGTAAAATACTCCATAAACATAACATTGAACCTTAGCTGAAGGGCAGGAGAATGAAGGTTTGGCCAGTCCTTTGGTCTTGTGGTGGGATGGGGGTAAAGATGACGGGCACTGGCCAATGAATTTTTACAATGGAATTAGGATTCTCCAGGGACATTTAACAGCCATAATGTAAACCTCTGCTACCCTTCCTTCCTAATGTCCATGTCAGAATAAAACTAAGCATGATTCTCATTTGAATTTCGGACATGAATAGGAGA
>PVKE010009868.1:0-43796 GCA_004027555.1 Craseonycteris thonglongyai | reverse complement strand
CACCATGTGCTTACATTGGCAGCACTGTACAAACAACTTGGTAAGGTTTCATAACCTTGGTATACCAGTGTCTCACAGCTGTGTTTGTGTTGACATGTGGCAGTATCTTGCTGAGTGGCATTCTTTATCATTGTTGCATGTTTTTGTGTGCCTTTGGGAAAATGTTGGAGCTTGAATTGGGGCATTGAGAAAACATTAAATTTTTTATTAAACTTGGCAAGAGTGGAAGTGGAATCAGAGACATGTTAGTCCAAGTTGATGGGGATAGTGTCATGAAGAAAACAGCAGTGTACAAATGGATTAAATGTTTTTCTGAGGAGAGAGAAAGCATCAGGATGAAGAGAGGTCAGGGAAGCCAGTAACAAGCAGAACTGATGAAAACTTTGCAACAGTTCATTGAATTGTGTGTCAAAAACATTAGCTGACTGTGAGCAGCGTAGCAGACCACGTAAAACATCAATAGCAAAAAAGGAAAATGTTAACTGAAAATCTTGGTTTTAAAAGGTGTGTGCAAGAATGGTCCCAAAGAAGCTCACCAATGAATAAAAGCAGAGGAGAGTCAAAGTTTACTAAGACCTTTTGGAGAGGCAGGATGGTGTTTTGGTCCATGTTATCACTTGGTAATGAAACATGGGTGTACCAGTATAACCCTGAAACAAAGCTTCCAAATGCACAATGGAAGTCAACCAATTCTCCCCAACCAGAAAGTTCCTTCAGTCCAAATCCAAGGGTCAAAGCAATTTTTTATATCAGAGGGATTGTTCATTATAAATTTGTACCAATGGGATAGTCAATTAAGTTGACTATTTGGAACAAGTGCTGAAAAGCCTGTGTGAAGATGTTAAGATGAAAACAACCTGAACTTTTTGCCAACAACTCATGGCTCTTGCATCACAGAAATGCACTAGCTCACATGGCACTGTCTGTGAGGGAGTTTTTAGCCAGTAAACAAAACTATATGGAAACACTCTCCCTACTCACCTGATCTGGCCCCCAGTGACTCTTTCCTTCTCTTGAAGATAAAGTATTGAAAGGAAGACATTTTCATGAAATTCAGAACATCAAGGGTAATACGACAATAGCTTTGATGGCCATTCCAGAAAAAGAGTTCCAAAATTGCTTTGAAAAAATTCATGGACCACAGTAGTTTAGTGATTACCTGAGGATAAGGGGGAAAGGGTGTGGGGAAGTTTGAAGGGGGCATCAAATATATGGTGATAGAAAGAGAACTGACGGTGGTGAACACATAATACATAGATAATGTAATATAAAATTGTACACCTGGAACTTATGTAATTATTGCCAACCAATATCATCCCAGTAAATTTAACCATTATTTTTTAAAGATTGATTTTTATTGTTTTTTTTTTGAGAGAGAGAAAGAAATACAGAGACAAGAGAAGAGGGAGGGCACAGAACAGTCTCCATAGTTGCACATCATTGGTTTTTCCACATAGTATCATTTCACTGGTGGGCACAGGGCTGCACAGGGCAGGAACTGGGCTGGGGTCTCGCCCTGGTGAGAACCAAACTGGGAGCACTCCTCAGTTCAGTATATGGGTCCTTACTGGCCGGGGCCAGGATTCGATCCTCAGTCCCTGTGACTACAAAGTGAGCGCTTAACCCACTGAGCCCTCCTGGCTTCCCAACAATTAATTTTAAAAAGAGAAAAAGAAACAAAACTGCTTTGAAGGGTGAACTAGTACTAGTGTTGGTGCATAGCTTCCTAAGGGAAGTACTTGGAAAGTGACTGGTGATATTCAGCATTGAGGTATGTAGCACATTATTTGGATGAGTTCTCAAACTTCATTGTCAGACCTTGTAGAAATCGAGTGCCTTGAATCCTGCTCTGATAGTAATAAGTTGTATGATTCTCATGCAAATGAATTTCTGAACCTCAATTACTCATCAATAAAATGAAAATGTAATATAAGATCTTTAAGATTTTTTTCAACTTCAAAATTTGTAAACAGATTTTTTTTTTAAGCAAATGAAAAACTTGAAGGGTAAAGGAGTTCAAAATTGATCCCAAACCTAAACCCTTGTTTTGTTTTTGGTCCTTAACGTAGGCGTCAGCATTCGTAAAATGCAAGTCACTTAACTTTAAAACTTAACTGCCTTTATTTTTAATGTCTTTGAGAATTTTGTATAAACCATTTATTTATCCTTTCATTTAATTTTTCAAGACTGAAAGAGAAAGAAAATTTCAATGAGATACTACAAATGCAATTTTTTAAAAAAATAAAAGCAAACACATTAAGAAGAGGGGAAAATATCTGACATGGACAAACTTGAACCTATAGATTTTCTGTTGGTAAGTCAAAAACAGGGCCAAATAAAGAAGTCAGCTGAACTGAACTTTCTTATTATCTAAGTTCTACTGTCAGACAGAGAAAACATTTCATTCCCTTACGTGACAATTACAGAAGGAAGGAGTAAGATAATAGTTGATCCCCTGTGAATATCACAAAATACCAGTTAACCAAATTTCCCTGTGCCCCATCTATTATACACAAAATTGAAATGGCTTTTTTCTTTTTAGTTAATAGTTTTTATTCCAGAATATAGAACTGGTTAGTTCCAGTAGAACTGTCTTATATCTTAAAGAGTGCATATTTAAGAAGTACATCGTATAGCAGAACCTGACAGTCTTCTTCTGTGAGACCTAAAAAACTGGTAGTTGAAATGTAATTATTTCCCTAACTCTCATTTTTGCTTTGTGAGGAAACTCAATACACTATTAACTGGTTTTATTTGAAATAGTTCCAAGATGTTTTAATTCCTTTAGGCATTTGAACCAAAACATGACCAGTAGTTTTTAAGGAAGAGTAGACATGAGCTGTGAACATCATTATTATACTTGGAAGAGATTTTTGAAATCTGTTAGAAACCCATTTCTTTTGTAGTTGGGGAAACTGAGGCCAAGAGTGGTAATTCTACTTGCTCCAGCTTTTATTTCCAGTTCTTAGCAAAACCGGAACTTTAACTCGGGTCTTTTATTTTTAGTTACGTGCTCTTCAAACTGCACTACTTATTTGATAGCATTTTAAAATAAAAAGTATTTGTAACTAGTCAAAACTTAAAAGAGAAATTACTTAAAATTATGATTTCCTTTAAATAACATGAATTACTATTTATTTACTATTTTTCCTTTTAGGTGAAAAGAGATTTGAATGCCCAGAATGTTCCAAAAGGTTTATGCGGAGTGATCATCTCTCCAAACATGTCAAAACGCACCAGAATAAGAAAGGTGGTGGGACAGCTCTTGCCATTGTTACCTCGGGAGACCTGGACTCGTCTGTTACAGAGGTGCTTGGCTCCCCAAGAATTGTCACAGTTGCAGCCATTTCTCAAGATTCAAACCCAGCAACTCCCAGTGTTTCAGCCAACATGGAAGAATTCTGAAAAGTTATTTATAATAAAGACCTCTAGTGCTGCACTTAAGTTTACATACCTTTGAAAATCTGGAAATGGGCTGGTCAAGTGGATTACAGAGTAGGAAATTATATTTTCATTCTTGGCTTCTTTAAGTACTCCAAGATTTGGGGTTAACATGTGAAGTGTTGAATTTTTAAAAATACAAAAAGCAAACTGATGTACTGGAAACAGAGAGAAAAGTATTTCCTCCATACTGTAAGTTATAGTTATTTGAAAATGTGTCACATAATGTTTAAAATGACTCTTCCCTCTCTTAACATCATGTATTAACGTATTTAGAAAGACAGACCTCAATAGTTGGCAGGCTGGACCTTAATTGGACTTGTTTTCTTTGAAATACTTTGTCATAAATTCAGTCAGTAATAATTTACTTGACTTTTTTTTGTCTTATAGCACAGAAAACAAGGTAGTTAACTGATGATAGGAATGATATTTCCTTAGCTTAATTTTTGGAAAATCAACTGAAAATAGTTTTGGCCGTCTTTTCTAAAAGTTAAGAATTCTTCAACAGTTGAATTAGTTAAGTTCCAAAAAAGTAATCTGAGATGTATCTCAGATCTTTATTACCACTACATTATAGTAGTGTGTATGCAGACAATCAGTGAAGCTTAATTACTTTCTCCGTTTGGAGACACAAGAGGAACTTAGAACTAACCCTTAGGTTAAATTTTAGATTAAAACCTTAAGAAAATACTGGGGCGTGGAACATGGTTAAAACAAAACCCATAAAAGCTTCAGAAAATAAAATGAGGCAACTTAAACACGTAAGGTTTTAAAGTTAGGATTGATTATATTCCTAGCCCTAGGTTGTACCACAAAATTCATTTTAAATGTTTATATTGGAAATATTTACGTAGAGTATAAATCATTCTGTAGCTTCATATTCTGTAAATATGAGTTATGTTGACAATGTGCAGAATTCTTTATGCTTTGACTTGGTAGCCAAAGAGAGAATTATCACACTTTTTCAAGGCCAGCAGAAAATTATCATTTAACTATATTATAATTTCTGTTACCCTCTATTAAAAATTAGCCAATTCCATTTTATTTCTAGTGCTGTGTTAGGAATCTGATTAAGAATTTATAACACAGTAGTTTTTATGTTATATTAAAAACTGAATTCTCCCTAGGAAGACAGGCTAACAAATATATAACAGATGTGATATTATGAAGCAAAAATTATTTTTTAAAAATCAGAATAATTTTTAGTCAAGTGACTAAAGGGAAAAAATGTATTTCATTGTTTAAGCAGGGGTCTTATAGGAAAGATGGCCAAAAGTTTCATATGAAAAAAGTTTGGATTATATCAGTAGCTTAAATATTAGTAAGACACTTCATATTTAAAAAATGTTATTTACACAGAATCATAATGGAATCAAAATTGACCATTTGAAAACTAAAGTTTTTAACTCCTTAGTTTATTAGCATATTAGTTTGGGGACTGTTTAAATACAGATACATGTTTTCTTGTATGTTCTCTATTATTTCAGGAAAAATACTACTCATGTGAATTCTCTTTCAAAATTGTGATGTTTCTTGTATTTTTGATGAAGGAGAAATACTGTAATGATCACTGTTTACACTATGTACACTTTAGGCCAGCCCTTTGTAGCGTTATATAAAACTGAAGGTCTTTTGTGCTTTCAGTTTGTATAAAAAAGCTTTGAGATTAAAGGAAAAAAATTTTTACACTGTGGTTATAAATTTCAAGTTTCTTAAAGCTTTTGTAGACTTGTAACAAAGTCTTTAAATTTTAGTTGGATTTTGTAAATTGTTTTGTATATTTTATTTAATGTACTCTTAAAAATTGATGTATCTGGCTTTAAAACATCAGAATCAGTTTGTTGTTTTGTTTGGTACAGAGGAGCATTTAGTAGTGTTAATTTTAATTTTATTATAGAAGCTGAAACATCAAATATATATTTTATCTATCATTATGCTACACAATCAGTACTATAAATTTTTTTATGCAAAGAAACTTTCCTAATGTTTGAATCATGTTTTCTCGGAGTGACACTTTTTGTTGTTGATAATACCAAGTATGAGCTCTCTGCACCATTATTCCATGAACCCGTTTTAATGCATACCTATGTATGCTCTTCAGAAATGGAAGTTGTTTTTTAATCAACAATGAGGCATATTAATAAATTTAACAAACTGAGTCTGGATAGCTTTATGGCATATAAAATATATTAATTTGTGTTAGCAGGTGCACATTTCACCACTGAAATTAGAAATATTTTGACAGTCTGTTCTGCATACCATTCTGAATCCACTTTTCTGTCTTATATGAATCGTAAATTTTGATGTCCTTTATTTGACTCAGTGGGAAGAAGCTGTTATAAGTAATAGGGCACAGATGTGCAGTAGAGTCTTGTTTAATGGCATTTCACTGTTCATTCCCTTTGCCACTGTTATAAAACTTTTCTTTATTGTAATTATCAGTGCAAAGCTATATATTTATCATGGTAGAACTCCAGTGTTAGAATAGTTTTTTCTTACAGTATTCTTTTTTTGGTTAGGTTTGTGTATGTGTTGCTGATTACATTAGAACTTGATGTTAAGTCATTATTTATCACACTCTCATGAGAGCAGTAATAAAAGTGTGTAATCTAGGAGAAAAAGTTAATTTGTCAAACTTAGATAAGCATGGTGTTTAGGTCCTATTTTTCAATTTTATAACTGTTTTATTGCAACAATATTTGTATTTAAGTCTTCATTTTAATGCCTTGTGGTGTTTTTTTATGCATGTCACTAGGTTGTCATTCCACATAAATTGATGTGCAGCATAGGGTATTAAATCTACATAATGATTTTAAAACAGAAATAGTTGATGGTAAAAATGTAAATGTTTTGCAAAAATTCCTTATAAAAAGTTTTGTAGTAACATTTCACTTGTAAATTTTTTGTAAAAAAAAAAAAAAATAGAAAAAGAAAATGGGAAAAAAAAAAAGATGAACAGAAAAAATCCTGTTGCCCATATTCTAGAATTTAGACAATTATTCTGCCAGCAAAGCCTCTGGGGCTGTAATTGACATTTTTACAGTGCTGATTTGTATAACATTTGTTTTTTGTGGATTTGGAAATAAAATCATGTACAAGTTGTTGCCTGCAATAACAATTGCAAGTAACCTATAAAAATTCCCTTGAGTTTAACATGTTTCTTCATTTAATTATGTATACTGTAAAGCAGCAATAAATGGTTCAAACTATCAACCTTATCACAATGAACACTGGAAAGTGAATGCTACTCACTAGAAAACCTATTGGCAACTCTTCATAATTCTTGGTATTAAGATTGGGTCAACATGTCTCTGAACAGACTGCCAAAGAACACCAATTCAAATTTCATGTTAATTTGTAGCCATTGCTCGAGTCATTTATGGAAATTAAAATTTGATTTAGTTACATTTTTTACTTAAATATTTTTAAGCAATGAACATTAAGAAATTGTAGGAAGAACTAAAAATGAAAACATAATTAAAATTAATATAAACTCACAGAAACTCTTAGGAAGGAACGTATGCCACGTAAATGCCACACGTCTATAAGCAAAAGCTGTTGTCTGTTCCTCCTGCAAATCTCATGAAGGATCTTATTGACATAATGAATTGTGGCAACTTAAGTTAAATCAGATTTCCAAGCCCAGGCCAGATCAGATTCATCCATGTGAGGGCTGGTGGGGAGGATGATAGGCAGCAAGGGAAGTCCAATGGCCCACTAATGGGAAACTCCAAAGACTTCAGATCTGTAGTAATCAACTATATATATATATGGGTACCGTAGATTACCTTGTACAACAAAGCCCTAAAGGTAAAGACATGGATATGTTATAACTGAGCATAATAATACGTATTCATAGATGACTGAATCAAGAAACAGTTGAATGTATGCTACTCTGCCAAACAAGACCAAAGGACTACATTTTTCATGTGTGAAAACTAAAGATATATATATCAGTTACCTGAAAAAAATCTCAGGATATTATATAAAATAGAGTAATGCAAGCAGAAAAACATTTTGTTGGTTTTTTTTTTTTGAAGTTATTTTTATTGTTTTTGACAGATACAGAGGCAGAGACAGAGAGAAGAGGGAGGGCCCAGAACAGTTTCCATAGTTGCACATTGGTTTTTCCACATAGTTTCATTCCACAGGTGGGCGAGGGGCTGCACAGGGCAGAAATTGAGCCGGGGTCTCACCCCGGTGACAACTGAACTGGTTCAGCATATGGGTCAGCAGGGGCCGGGATTCAATCCTTGGTCCCCACGGCTGCAAAGTGAGCACTTAACCCACTGAGCCATCCTGGCTTCCCCGTTTTTTAAAATAATATAGTAATAACAGTTTGATTCTTGGAATCTAGGAACCACAGAACCATAAACAAGACTGAATCGAAGAACACCATAAAAGTAATGCTTGTTGATAAAACCATGAGTGCAATAAAACCCTTGGCGTAGGGAAGTTGACGTAGTGCTAAGAGCAATGCTAATATATAATACATTGTGTTTTAAAATTCTATTTATAATCATAACTTCAAGAAATCAGGAAAAAATAGTACAGCTTGTTTGTGGTTTTTAAAGTCCAGATGCTTAATTAAAGGGGTGCAGAAACCTGATAGATGCAAGAAATGAGAAATACTTTATTCTTCAATACGTCTGAATCATGTATTACTATATTTACTGCCCACTCAGTAATGTCTGTTTAATATACACACAACCAATTTGTAATTGTGTAGCAGGATTTTTAAGGCCTGTATTTCTTTTAAGGTTTGCTAATTAGCATAGGCCTTAGGCTGTGTTCCTCTTAGTAGCAGGTGGCAATGAAATAATTTATTTTTGAATACCTGAGTAATTACAAGTGCAAAAGAGTTTAAGAAAGGAGAGAGAAAAAAAGCTTGCAAACCCTTTATCTTCATCTAAGGTTAATAGTTTGGCAAATACTAGGATAATTTCAGGAAGAAACAGTTCCAATTAATAGGTTTACTAGATTTCAGAATTTTATTAATGCTCCAAATTTTCATATATATAAAGAAAATAAACTATTTGTAATACTTTGGCCCATAAAAGCAATTTATGTATGCATGTATACATAGAGCAGCTCTTTACAATAAGAATTTGAATTAGCAATACATATATGGTATTAGACCACACTGACAAAATTTATTTTCTTTAAACAGAAAAGGTATTTTTATGATTCCCACAGTAAAGTACAGATACTCAAGCGTAAAGTGCATTGTACATTCCCTAGTGAAGTCCACCAGGACAACTGGGTGACAAAATTTTCACATGAGCTTATGATATTTGAAATGTTCTATAAAAACATTTTACAATAAGAATTTTTATAAGGAAACAATAGCTGTGTTTTCCCCCCAATGAACGGTAATTCTTTTGCATGACAGTGGCACTGTTTAAAATCATTTTTCAATGGAAACTACAGGGTTTATTCTCTACATTTTAATAAAATAACATTTACATAGATAATAAATATGTATGCTATGTGTAACATTTTAGATCCCATATAACATTTGAGTTGGATTAGGAAGTTCAAGCCCCAAAATTTAAGCCGCTGAAAGAAAAACTACAGAAAGTACAGATAGGCCTAAATGTACCCCCATGGCCTATTATAAATTCTGTATAAAGATGTGTGCTTGTCTCCATAAAACCACATTTTTATCGATTACTGCAAGGAAAGGTCCAGCAGAGCTGGAGCAGTCAAGATGCACTGACTTCACTGAGGACCAGCTACAGAGTTCAAGGAGGCCTCCCAGCTGTTTGACCGAACAAGGGATGGCAAGATCCTGTTACAGCCAGTGTGGGGAGGATGTGACGAGGGCCCTGGGCCAGGACCCCACCATCGCTGAGGTGCTCTGAGTCCTGGGGAACCCCGCGTGAGGTGAGATGCAGAGTGTCAGAGTCCTTCCTGCCCGTGCTGTGAACTGTGGCCAAGAAGGAGCAGGGCACCTGTGGAGACTGTCGGAGGCCTTCAGGTATTTGACAGGGAAGGAAACTGCCCTGTCAGGGGTGCTGAGATCTGGCATGTTCTCCTCACATTGGATGAGAAGATGACTGAGGAAGATGCCGGTGGCAGGGCATGAGGACAGCAATGGTTGTCAACTATGAAGCGTTTGTGAAGCATGTCCTGTCGGGGTGACAGGCACATGGGGCAGAGCTCACCCTCATGCTGCTGAACGGAGGAGGTGCCCGGAGCCCTGTGCCTTCCCCTGTGTGAGACCCTGTGTAGCCCCAAAGGCTTTCTACATTCTCTTACCTCAGCACTTTTACCAGCTTCTCTCTTGGATGACGTTTGCCATCAGCATTCACCAAATAAACATTCTCTGCCCCCCTCTCCCCCCCAAAAAACCCCCAAATTTTTATCTAGCCCTATTTCGAGATAATTCACTACAGGACTTAACAATACCAATGACTAGTAGGTGACTAGTAGGTTCGTAGTTTGTCCACTCACTGAACGAATACGAAGTGTTTACTCTGTACCAGCCACTAATCTAGGTGTCAGAAATAGACCAAGAATAAGACAGCCCCATGTCTGCATTTAGAGTTCATGTGTCCTGGAGCGTGGGAAGGGTTGGGGACTACAGCTGTGGTGTAATTCAAGTGGTCAGGAAAACCTCCCTGAAGTGATGCTGAGTGAAAGGTGAAGTGAGGAACAAGCCATGCAAATCAGTATTCGAGGGAAAGCTAAGGAGAGAGGAACCAGCAGAAGTGACGAGCCCAAGACAACTGTGGCTGCAGAACAACAGTCTAGACTGGCCCAAAGGGAAGAGGACAGCTTCCCCCTGTAGGCCCTGGAATGCCTGTCCTTGGAGTGTCCCAGCCCACTCACAATGCACCCTGGGAACAGCAAAGCCCTGTGACAGATCAGCAACTGGGAGGCAGAAGAGTGTCGTTTGGCCACTTACTAGCCGCACCACCGTGGGCAAATTAACCTTTCTGCACCCTCTTTTTCTCATTTGCAAAGGTGGGTAATAATGCCTGCTAGGTCTGTTCAGAGGATCAAATAAGATAACTATCAAGTCCCTAACAATAATGTTCAAACCATTAGAAGTTATTGTAAATTATAAGTTAACCCAAAGGGGTGAGGGGTGAGGCAGAGAATATTTTCAACCTGAACCAATGCTGAAATGCTTTGAAAATGGACAATACATTGAAAGGTTAGTTCTCAATATCCCAATAAAGGAAAAGGAGAAACTTCAGTGGGAATTTCTTGATTCAACTGTATTTTTTTCTCAAACTCTTTGCCTATGAGCTCCTTCATTATATATGATGGTTAAGCAAAATTATATATGATGGTTAAGCAAAATTCAGTTTTGCATATGATGGTTAAACAAAATTCAGGGTTTTTAAAAAAGATTTATTTTATTGTTCTTGACAGAGACAGAAGGGGGAGGGCCCAGAGCAGTCTCCATAGTTGTACATCATTAGTTTTTCAACATAGTTTCATTCCACACAGGTGGGCACGGAGCAAAACTGGCTGGGGGCCTTCTGTGTGGGAGGCACGCCCCCCACAAACTGGAGGCTGAACCAGGAGCCTCCTACATGGAAGCTCACCCAGGCAGGTACCGAACTGAGCTCCCCCTCCACCCCACATGGGAAGCACACCCCAGTTCAGCACATGGGTCTGCACGGGTCGGGGCTGGGGCCGGGACGGGATCCTTAGACCTCGGGGCTACACTGAGTGCTCAACCCGCTGAGCCATCCCATCATCCCCAAAATTCAGTCTTCAAATCTCAGTTATTTCCTAATTTTTAAATGTTAATTCCAACTTACTACTCGCCTTCCTCATAGTGACAGACAACCAAGCGCATGAACAAGAAGCAAACCGGTTAGTCAAAAACAACCACAGGTGCTCATGTGTTGTTGAATAACATTTTTCTTGTGGATGTGGATAATTTTCTATATTTAAAATCATTCCCTATGTGTAGAGATATGTTTAATAAACAGGCCCAAGCTTACAGGACAAAAGTATGGTGTTTTCAGCTTCCTACCAGATGGCAGCCACAAAAAGAAAATGTGCAGTGTAGTGTCTAAAGTTTTTCTTATCCTAGACAACTTCCTCTCGGACTTGGTTTAGAAACAAATAATAGGACACTCTACTTTTACTTTCACTGAACCTTTCAGATTCTGTGTAGAATAGATAGAATATAAACAAACAAACTGTCCAAGCTGGGCTCAGTGCCCTGGGCTCTGAGGCACCTCTGGCTAGATCCTGCTGTTCACATCCAGCCTTCTTGTCCAGGTAACTGTCAGACCTTGTCTTCATTCACATCTTGTTCTTCATCTGACTTGCCCCCTTTGTTCCTGAGCTCACTTTTGGAGATGCCTTTTTCAATCATTATTTTTATTGAGCCCCTATTGTGTGCCAGATTCAGACACCAGAGATGCTATTCCTCTTTTCTGAACTAGCCCTGCCTCCTGCCTCCCTACCTGGGCTGGATTTCTAGGGCACTTTGAGGCCCCCTGCCCCACACCTGGGACTGGCCAGCAAGTGCACAGATGGGAGTGCATCAAGCATACATGTACCAGGAGGAGCCAAGGCTCAGATCATGTCGGGCCAAGTGAAGGTGAACAGGTTTCAAGTCAGAGAGCCAAGAAGCCAGACTCTGGGAGCTAAGATCAGACAAAAGCAAATTATAGGAAAGGGGAGGAAATTAAACTTGAGCAGTTGTCTCAAATACCCATTAGTCTTTGAATCACGCCTTTCTAGATGGTTGGCTTGGCTCAAATTGTGTTATTTATTATCTTGCTATGAAATGTGGTTTAATAAATATTGAGAGTAGTAGTATATTTGAGATGTGGAAGCCATAATAAAGTTATATTTTCTGCTGGTAAAATCGTTCCTAGCTTGTACAGTTTTATGTGGAAATTAAATACATCAGTAATTCATGGTGCTATGTAAAGGGCATCATGACTTGCAAGTGTTTGGTCAACCTAACCAGTTTGAAAACTACTCTGAGGGAAAATAATTTTAAAGACAAACAATAAACTAACTGAAAAAGATTCCAACCCATTTCAGGAATAGTGTAAATGGCTACAACTTTAACTTCACTATGTCTTTGAAGCTTTTTTTGTATTATTCTTTGTCATACTCACATGTGAAATGTGTGTGGTATGTGCTTGGTGAAGCAACATTAAATTTATAAGTAATAGTGGCTTTGTATTGCAGTTGCACCCTCTCACTTTCCATAATTATATGAACAGAAAGACAACATAGTTAGAAAATTAAGCCCTGTTCTGACAACGGTAATAATATACAGGGTGTCCTGAAAGTAGGTATATAGTTGAATCAATGAAATTGTCACAACAGACCGGAATTTGTGTCACACTGTATGTCACAGTGTACTAGACAGGTTCAAGGAATGTTGCAACATTGATGGAAGACATTTCAAGCACTTACAAGATTAAACAGTGTTAAACAAATGTAAACGTAATAATCTTATTTTCTCATTTTTGTGGCATAAATCATGACTAGAACAGGGCTTGGGGTTCTTGGGAAAAAGCCTCAGTTTTTCACTTGTTTCTTGTTTGTTTTGTTTTTCAGATTCCTAGGGATGCTAATTTGTAATAAAGGTCTATGTAAGTATGTCCACCAATTCCATAGGTAACAGAGTAATTTTATTCTTGTGTCCAATCATAAATGTAGACTTTGACATAAAAAAAGGAAAAAAAAAAAAAAAAGAGTGAGCCTACCTAAAGAATTTTATTAAATTGATCGTTTTGAAGATATAAGATATATTCTGTATTTTTAGGAAAAATGTTACCTTGTTTATAAAATGTTTTTAAAATATTAATTTTCTTTTAACTATTATTCTTAATTGAACACATGATCTTGACAAATTCTCTGAAAAATGCTTTGAAAAAAAGAGGTGATAATCAGAGAATATGTTCAAATGAAATATTTGTCTTCGGTTTAAATATTTTGTTCTAATGGAGATATTGATTAAATTTATGATTTAAGTATTTGAGTCTCTTACTAAGAAAACTATATGCTGTATTTTAACATTGATATTGTTCAAAATACTCCCATAATAATTATGGTATTTAAAAAACCAAATAACTCTCCTGCTTTAATCTTTTTGTTGTTGTTGTTGTAGCTGAGCTATAATGTAACTCGGCTTAAAATACACCCAGCTTGTGAATTCAGAGGACACTGCTCTGTTCTCAAGAACCTACAACCACCAATAGAAATTCAGACATATTTGGATATCAAACTGACATCTAAGTTCAGATCATTTCCCACTTAAACAAAAGAATATAAAAGTGTTTACCAGGATAAGGATTTAGTTGCTTGCCGCTCATAGTTGAGACGAGGTTGGTGGAAAGAAAAGCAGGTTTATTCAAAATGCCAGAATTTGGGGCGAACTATGGACTCTTGTCCAAAGCCCACCTCCCGCTCTCAGGCTGGCAAGAAGATTTGATAGGCAGGTAAGAAGAGGCAGATCTAAGGAAGAAGGGGTGGGGTGGGGTGGGGGAAGGTGGTCTTGAAAAAAGAAATTTGAAGTGAGCTATCTCTGGTTCTTGACAGAAGAGGTGTCCAGAGATGGTCACTTTAAACAGGTTTCGGAGGTAGCCTGCAATCTCAGGGGAAAGAATCATTAAGGGTAGCTGTCCTATAAATTTGTAAGGCAGGCGTTGAGTCTTGAGGTAAGCAGAGTCAATTGAAACTAGTATGCATATGGTGGCTAAAACTGGCAGCGGAAGGGAGGGGAAGGGAGTGGAGGGGAGGGGAGCCAAGAAAGGAAAAAAACAAAAACAAAACGTTTAAACTGTTTTAAGCTAAATTACATTGTCAAACCAAATGAGGCCTAGAGTGTTAGATCCTAAAAATGGAAAATACAGGGTCTCCCTTTACAAAAGTAATTATTGGTTCTCATTACCATGGATCCAGGGGTGACAGTTAGAATATTTAATAAGTGACACCAACATAGCGTCCATCCATCAGAAAGGGGCTAGACAGGGTAATGGAGGGAAGTCCCAGAGCCCCTCCCTGTGGCTTGGCCCCCACACCCTCCCCGACCCCCTGGGGCCGGGTGAATCAGAGGAAGGATCGACTCTTACAGCTGTTGTGTTATATCCACAAAGGTGCTTGCTTCCTAAACTCTATTTTCAGTGAGTTTTTTCATTTACTTTATTTTATTATTAAATTTATTGGGGGTGACATTGTTAGTAAAATATTTTCAGTGACCTTAAGAAGCCTGTTAACTGTTTTTATTGAATGTAAGACATCATCGATTCTCTTATGTATCTGAGGGTTATTTGGAAAAAAATCCAGCCATAAATGCCTCTTATTTTTCATGGTACATGGCTGGATCCTTTCCGGACAGCCCTTGTATTAATTTATATACCACTAAAGAATACCTTGCCGGTTACACCGAGCCGCAATGCTTTAATATCACTAGAAGTTTTGTTCTACACTTATGAAAGAGCTCTATTAGATTTACTTAGATATTAACCTTCACTTCCAGCAACTCTCCTCTTTTCACTAAGACCTTGTCTTTCTACTTGTTGGCCATTTCAGGACACAACTGAAGTTCACAGGGAATCCTCTATTTTCATCCTCTGTTTACATGGGAAGTGAAGGGCTTGGGTAATAGGGAAAAAAAATGTTGGTGTGAACGGAAAGAATGCTTTATTATCTCTAACTTTTCCCAGCTCAAGCAACCTCGCTTCATCACAGAGACACGCCTTCTTTATAAGGGGCTTGGAATTACTGGGCAAGTGGGGAGGGGGGTGTGTTTTGGTGCTGGAGGGATTGGGATATTAAAGAGGGCACCCTCATCCTGGGGAATTTGGGAATATTCCAGTTATGTGTGATGATTCTCTATCCTGGAACAATTTACTACCAGCATGTTAGGAATATAAATATACCGGGGGTGCCCCAAAACTGTGTACCCATTTTAAGAAAGGGAAAAACTGTACTAAAATTGTACTGCTCAATATATACTGATAACAAAAGATGAATACAGGTCACATTTGACTTGTGCAATTACAAGAGGTGCTCAGTGTAGTTACCATCAGCATCCAGACGCTTCTGGTTACGGTGAACTACTTACTGCTTGAGCAATGTCAACTGAGATGTTCATGTGTATCACTGCGCATGCTCTTTCAATTTACCATGCATCTCAAGCTTATCATGAATGCGTGCAGTTGTTAGGCATGTTGGAGGTTCTGTTGCACACTCACGTCTCCTTTGTCATCGTACTTCCAGAACATTCTCAAATTTCAAATACCACTTCACAATGGTCTTGTGCTCCTCCAACGACAACCGTGCTTATGCCCTTTTCTTTGACTGTCCTGCCTGTCTCGTGGTGACAATAGCATTTATTTGATTAATGCCATCTTTTGAGCCAATGTCATACTACACATTGCTACCATAATTCAATTCAACTTAAAAAAATAATACAGGGAAGCCGGGATGGCTCAGTGGGTTAAGCGCTCACTTTGCAGCGCTGAGGACCGAGGATCGAATCCCAGCCCCGGCCCTTGTGGACCCATGTGCTGAACTGGGGAGTTTCCCCAGTTCAGTTCTCTCTCTGTCTCTGTATCTCTCTCCTCTCTCTTTGTCAAAAACAATTTTAAAAAAATGTGAAAAAATTAAAAAATAATGCATAGATAACATCTTTTAAAATGTGTATATATATTTTTTGCCCCCCCCTCCCTTGTGCAATTTAGGGAGAAAAGCAAGAATGGAAACAGTGCTTAATTATTTAGGAAGAAACCTTTGCGAAGTTACAGTGGGTGCATGGGTGAAATAAATATAAAAGAAATAGGGAGATTTACCTGACCTAAGTCTGCTGCTCTCCTTTAATAATCTCTTTCTTCACTAAAGAAGATATCACATGTATAAGGGCCTTGCAAACTGTTGTGCGCTGGACAAATGTAAGGCTTAATTACCTATTTGCCTGATGCCTTCACACTATGAGGGATCACTAATCCTCATTTAATTCCCACCTGTGCCCTACTTTTAGCGCTTTCCCTGGTCTTGCTCATTTCTGATTTCAAGGAAAGGTTTAGCACCCAGGAAGAGAAATTATAGTGTTTAATATGACTTAGGAGAGATTCAGAAATGATTGTACTTATACCCACCTACACTTAATGCCCTTTCATTTCTTTGGATGAATTCATTTAATCTCTAAATCTTCTTCTCTGGGACTAGTGCTCCTAAAATAAAGCTGCTTTCTTGTTCTGATGACCTGTATTTTTTTTTTTTTTAAGATTTATTGTTTTTAACAAAGACAGAGAGAGACAGAGAGAAGGGGGAGGGCCCAGAGCAGCCTCCACATCTGCACGCCATCAGCTCTCAACATGGTTTTGTTCCATGCAGGTGAATGGGGCTGCTCAGAACAGGAACTGGGCTGGGGGCCCCCTGCATGGGAGGCATGCCCCTCCCCCCCGAGCCAGGGGCCAAACTGGGGGGCAAGAATCGAACTGGGGGCCTCCTGCATGGGAATCACACCCCAGTTCAGCACATGGGTCCACACGGACTGGGGCCCAGATTCAATCCTTGGTTCCTGGGGCTGCAAAGCACGTGCTGAGCCATCCCAGCTTCCCCAATCACCTGTAATTTAATTAGTCTTTTTTTTTTGTAGATTTATTTTTCCCTTCTCTCTTCAGAAGCTATAATTCAGGCATGTCTAACCCACTGCCCAGGACCACTTTGAATGCAGCCCAACACAGATTCTTAAAACATTATGTGATTTTGCTTGCAACCTGTTTGTTTGTTTGTTTCTAGCTCATCAACTATCATTAATTAGTGTTAGTGTATTTTATGGGTCTTATGTGTGTGGCCCAAGACAAGTCTTCTTCCAGTGTGGCCCAGGGAAGCCAAAAGGTTGGACATCCCTGCTCTAACTCTTTCCCTGATTAAAATTTCTTGGGTCACAGAAATTCTTCCCTTGCTGGCATTTTTTTTTTTTTCCTTGAAGGCCTTTTTTCAATTCCACAAATATTTGAACAATGGTACTGCTGGAAGTCTCCGCTAGATGCTGTGGGGGATAAAATAAATAAATGGCAGCCTCCCTAAGAGTCCCTACCTCTCAAGGGCTTAGTTACCAATAAGGAAAAATAAGAAAGCTGCACACATAACTGCAGCGCGAAGTCGAGCGCATTATACTTGCACAGGAAGAGATAACACCAAGGAGTGGGTGAGGACTTCCTCTCCTGAGAGACTTGTGGTGGTGGTTTGAGAGCCCGCTTGCTTTTGCCAGTCATTTTCAGCACCTCTCAGTATTTTCTCTCCACATATTACAAAATTAGGCTTTCCTGCAAATCCGTTGGTTTTCTACTATGAAACTTCCCCCTTTGATACTTTAATTCATGTTTATTTTCTGAAAAGATGTTTTAGGTTTTTTGTTTTGTTTTTTTATTTAATTAAAACCAACCATGGTGAGAGCCATTTTATTTAACTACTGTTTTGGGTCTGTTTTGAGTGGTCTTGACATAGCTGATGGCCTACAGAGCAGCTCCCTGCTATATTTGCCTTTCACCCGTTTGTTTCTATGTCTTGATGTCTCTGAAAAAATCCAGATATTGAAATTCCTCAAATCATATGGTTTTCTCAGTTTTGCCCTGTTTTTCTTTTTTGCCTTCCAAAATCTTAAGTTGACCTCAGTCACGGACTTCTCCAAGAATAAAGTCTCTTTTTTAAAAAAAAGTGTTTAGCCACACTTCCAAAATTAAAAAAAAAAAACCACCTAATAAAAAGTCTTCATAATTCATGAGCAATCATGTTAGTCTAGTGTGATATTTCCCATAATGTTATGCGTATTAGGAGCATCTGAGGGGAAAAAAACATAAACCAGAAAACTCCTCTGATACCTCTCTTGGTTAATAACCAAAGGGACACTTCCCCCCTTCTTCCTCACTAACGAATCCCAGATTTTGCTCAAGCTCCTCCTAGTGGCCAAATCCTTAAGAGGGGACTGCAGCTGGCCCTTGATGTTAAGCTTTCTCTTGACAAGTGCAAGCTGGAGACATGGCATGAGACGTAATTCCAGCCAATTGGATTCCCGGGGAAGTCTTCTGGAAGGCTTCAGAAAGTTTTCTTCACTCAAGAAGAAAGCTGTTTTCTTGTCTTGTTTCTGGACCCTGTCACCTACAGGGAATGGGAGAAAGCATGATTGCCGGTTAGCAACCATGATGGAGGAATCACTGATGTACTGGAGACCTCAGAAAAGAGAGGGGAGCAGTCTCATCCCTGATTCATTGAATCAACCAACCCATGACTTCACCACAGTCAGACTTGTGGGAGAATCTGAATGTCCTTGTTGAATGCCACTATTAGTTGGGTTTTCTGTTAACTGTAGTTGGGGAGTAAAGCATCCTCTGACATATCTCCTGTGATGGAATACACAAAATACTAAATTATCATCCATTTCCACGGCTATTCCCTTCAGTCTTCTCCTCAGGGCACTCTCTTCACCTCTATTGTCGGGTATCCTACTTCTCTACATATTCTGTCTCTCAAATTTGAAATGGGTTGTGACATTGGATCATTTACCCTCACAGAGTAACTGTGTGAGTGGAGCAGATGGTTGCGAGGCTTTGAGGCACAGCAAACAGCAGAGGAGTTTTGTGTGGAGACTAGAAATATCCAGTGCTCTTACTTGTGAGGTCCTGAAGGCTACGTCTGGATTCATCCTTGGAGGTGTTCAGCAGGACTCCTTCTCCAGAGGATTGCTTTAGGCAACTTATTAACCTTCCTCATGTCAGAATCTATTCTATCACCTTTCTTCTGCCCCTAACCCACTCATATATGTATCTCCCCTTACCCAGCTTATATTCCATAATACAATATTTGTCCCGGCTTGATTGAGATATAATTGACACATAACTTTTTATAAGGTTACGGTAGGTAACACTTTCATCACCTGACAAAATTAACCTTTTGTTTGTTTGTTTGTTTGTCTGGTGTGGTAAGAACATTTAAGATCTACTCTCAGAAACTTTCAACTATATAGTAATAGTATTGTTAACCACAGTCACGATGCTGTACATTAGATTCGCAGAATTTATTAATCTTGTAACTGGAAGTTTGTATTCTTTAACCAACATTGCCCATTTCCCCCAACCTCAGCCATATCACCCTGGTCAATAGGTGTATTCTGTGCTTTCCACATTACCACAGGTGCCAGTGCTGCTAAACAGTTTGATACTATGTAAGAATCTTGTGTCACATTCTTCTACTACAGTCTGTACAAGTGTTGTCAAGATTTTACCAACTTTCCTAAAGTTTGGCAACTTCCTCCTCCTCCTGAGTTTTTGCTGTTTGTTACAGGGCAACCAACACCTTGCTTCAAGGTACCAAAATCTACATTACAAGTTATTCTAAAATCCAATGGTATAAAACAACAAACAGTTTTTATGGCTCAGTAATCTCGGAGCAGCTTAGTTGGGGGTTTCTGGCTCAGGGGTGTTTGCATGATTACTGTTAGGATGACACTGCATTACAAGCAATTGAAGTTTTTGTTCTTATTGGAGCTCAAATTTAAGGTAGTAAAAGCCTCTTCAGTTTGGCCTGTGAAAATTTTTGACACTCCCTCACACATATTATATTCGGTAGCTTCTCTGCCTTCTGTTCTTACAAAATATTCAAAGACCAACTTGTTTGTTTGTTTTTTTCTGAGCCAAAGCTGCAAACAGCCATTTCTCAAAATTTCCTTGTTTATTTGAGTGGGAAATGGTATTTAGAGACAAACTTCTAAGTACTAAGGACTCTCATCTTAAAGGGTTGCTTCTTCTTTTAAACTCTTTACAGTGAACAAAGCTAAGTAATGGATTGTTTTATTAAAGACAGATCATGACTTTATATTGAAACTTTAATTTCAAAATCAGGTCTAAAGGGTTTTTACTTAACCTTATCTATTTTATGTCTGTTTCTCCATTCTGTTGTGCCAAAACTCAGGTTTCCAATGACACCAACTTAGTTATTCATTTGCCTTTCTAGTACATTCTGCCCACATCTACTTCAGGAACAAGGTGGCCATTCCCTGATCTGCAGGAAATGTCACCTGCTGATGCCTCATCTAGAGTCCTTCTCCCGAAATTGTCCTCAGCCAGAAGTTAGTGCCTTGGCCAATGTCATACCCCTCCCTTGGTGCAATACAGGGCTACAAAGCTGCAGTTCTCTTGCCTTGATTTGGGACATCTTTAGTGAACCATCACAGTTGAGGAGTTCCTTCCCCACAAGATCAACCATTACTCTCTCGCAACTGCCCTACGGTTCACCCTCTCTGCCTACTCCTGCTTCCTTCAGTCCCTTATGGGTTTTTATTTATTTATTTATTTATTTATTTATTTTGTCTGAGGGCCCTCCTTAAAAAATGATCTGCATACATGAAAGAGACATAAAAGGACCCAATAATCCCACTTTATCCAAAGAAACCCAAAATGCTACTTCGAGGGGACATGTTCATCCATGTTTATTGCTGCCTTGTTTACAATGGCCAAGTTGGGAGGCAGCCCGGGTGTCTGTTGATGGATAAAGGGATAAAGAGGAGGTGGTGCATATATGCGATGGAATATTGCTTGGCCATGGAAGGGAATGGATTCTTGCCATCTGTGGCAGCACGGACGGACCTGGAAGGTAGTGTGCTGAGTGGAGTATGTCAGACAGAGACATACAATGCGATTTTGCTTATATGTGGAATCTAAAGAACAAAATAAACAAAACGGAAACAAACTCATAGATACAGAGAATACTTTGATAATTACCAGATGGGATGGGGGTTGGGGGTGAGTGAAAAGGGGGAAGGGATTAGGAAATACAAACTGGTTGTTACAAGGTAGTCAGGAGGATGTAGGATATAACATAAGAAATACAGTCAATAATATTGTAATAACTATGCATGATGTCAGATGGGTACTAAGTTTATTGGTGATATGAGTCGATGGGAGGGGAGTTGGGGGACAGGGTGACAAAGAGGAATCATATTAATAAGTACAAATTGGTCCTCACAAATTGTCATGGGGATATAAAGTAAAGCACAGGGAATATAATCAATAATATGGTAATAACTACGTATAATGCCAGGTGGATACTAGACGAGTCAGGAGGATTGCTTTGTAAATTACGTCTAATCATTATGCTGTACACCTGAAACTAATATAAAATAACATTGAATTTTATCTGGAATTGAAAATTTAAGAAAAAAGTGTGGTGGTGGGGTGGGGTGGGGGGTGAAGGGGAATAACGGTCCAAATTTTCAGGTATAAAACAAATTATGTACAGCACAGGGAATATAGTCGATAATATTGTGATGGCATGATACAATGTCAGATGGTTGCTGGACTTATGCTGATCACTTCTGTAGGTATATAAATGTTGAATATCTCTTGGAATACACCTGAAACTAATATAATATTGTATGTTAGTTATATTTTTAATAAAAATCTTAAAAAAAAAAAAGACCGCTGGCTCAAAGGGCAAATTCATAAGCAGTTTTTTTAAAAATTGACAAATTCTCTGGGGTTGTATCATTTTGAATTTTCAGTTGTGAGTTCCTGTTAACCCAGACATGCAAAGAATATAGTGTCAACCTTAAAGCTAGTCAATAGTTCGAATGTGTATTTTACTTTTGTGAGGGAGGTTGAGCATCTTTTCATATGTTTAGGGGTCATGTGCATGAGTAACATGGCTCAGCATACCATCTTTTTATACTAACTAACCAGCAAGCTGGAGAGCCAAGAAGAAATGGAGGCTGGCAGATGCTCTTTAAAAATGTGACTGACACACCGCTGGACCTCATTTCTTTCACTTTCCATTACTTACAAGAGAAGCTAGGAAATGAAATTTCCAGCTGGGTTACCATGAGTCCAATTAAAACTTGGAATGGGGGTGGGTGTTAACAAAGCAATAAAGGGTAAGTGAGCGCAGGGGACAGTTAGCCATTTCTGCCACATCATCTCTTTATAAGAAAAACCCAGCCATTGACAGCCCTGCATGATTTGGCCCCATATTTCTTCTTTGTCTACCTCTCCAAATATTTTCTTTCTTAGTAGACTTCCTGCTGTCTCCAAAAAACCCAAACATCCTCTCTGTGGGTCTCCTAGCTTTTTCCGATACCTGGATGGAATATTTTCTCCTCCCAGAACCCATGGCCCACTCTCTCAGATTTCAGCTCAAGCGTAAGTCTTTCTTGAACACTGATACTAATTAACATCTCCCCTCCCCTAACCATTTACTTTTCTTCTTAGATTTTATCATCATTTGACATAATAAACATACTTTATCTTTTTTTTTAAGATTTATTTTTATTGTTTTTTGACAGAGACAGACAGACAGACAGAGGGAAGGGGGAGGGCCCAGAGCAGTCTCCATAGTTGACAGCATTAGTTTTCCATAGAGTTTCACTCCACAGGTGGGCACGGGGCTGCGCAGGGCAGGAACTGGGCCGGGAGCCTCCTGCATAGGTCCCGGCAAGAACTGAACTGGGGATACAGCTGAGCCATCCCAGCTTCCTCATACTTTATCTTTACTTGTTTAGTTTCTCACATTTGCCGCTCCCTAATAATAAACCCTTTATAAGGCTTAAGTGCACCAGGCACTGACCTAAATGTGCTTTCTATGTATTTAAACTGAATTCTAACAACTCTCTGATTATTGTCATGCTAGTGCTGCATAATAGACCTCACCACAGTTATGTGCTTATAGCAATAACGACTTATTCTTGTTCATGCATTTGTGGCTTGACTGAAGGTAGATTGTTCTAGGCCAGACTTAGCTGGACTTGCCTCTGAGCTACATGCTGGGTCCAGGTTGGTTCCTTGCATCAGGAAGCGGGTGTGGATAGGATTCTCATGACAATGACAAAGGCACAGGAGGCCATGTCCCAGGGGCATGCAAGGCCATTTCAAGCCTCTGTGCCATGTTTGCCGACATCCCATTGACCAAAGCAAGTCATCTGGCTAAGCACAACTTCAATGGAACAGAAAAATAGACGCATCACAAAGGTCGAGAAGAGGGAATATTTACTAAAAAAAATTTAATCTGCCATTTTATTATTCCCATTTCGAATGAGGAAACCAAGGCACCTAAAGGGTAAGTAGCTGGCCAAGGTCACTTAGCACTTAGCTCCTATTGTTAGTAGACATGGAATGCAAACCCAGTTGTACAAATTTAGCTTGAATATGGGAGCCGGAACTTTGTTTTACTGTTGTATATCTAGCACCTAGAACAGTGCTCCACACTTAGCTGGCATTCAGTAAGTATTTGTGGGACAAATAAATGAACTCAGAGTAGTACATAGCCCTTGTTGGTTGGTACTTGATAAATGTTAGCTATTTTAATTGAGAAAAATTATACAAAATGTGGAAATAAGGTAAAGAAAGGAAAGGCAGCATGTCTTTTCAGTGTCACATGGCATATTGGTTAAGTGGTCCACAAAAGGATTACTTAATTATCTAGGGAAATTGACCTTATTGCACTATTATGTGCTATTGATTACAGACCCAAACTCAGTGAAGTTGTATTTTTATTTTTGTTCATTACAAACGCAAATTATTTCTGAAATACAGATTATTCAAAAAGAAGAAAAAGGAGCCCCCCAAAACAAAAGTTAAGACAAAAATTAAAATTATATTTCCCTAGAGGACATTAAGGAGTACTGTGTCTAACTTAGCAATCTTATTCCAACACTTTCTCCACTGCCTATAAATCTTTCTTCTTAGAACCAACTTGATCATTTTGTTTGTTCCTCAATGGGTTGAATGAAGTCTTCGCTATGTCTTCATTTTTTACTTTGAGTTACATATATAACTTCTTGAAAATTCTTTTTTTTTTAAGATTTATTTTATTGTTGAGAGAAGGTGAGAGAGAGAGAGAAGGGGGAGGACCAAAGCAGTCTCCATAGTTGTACATCATTAGTTGTGACATAGTTTCATTCCACACAGGTGGATGTGGGGCCGCGCTAGGGGGAAACCAAACCAGGGGCCTCTTGCATGGGAGGCGACAACCTTCACTGCCATCCTGACGGTTACCAGTTGAGCTGCAGTTGCAAGGCAATCAATCTGTTGAGCTATCCGGCATCCCCTGAAAATTTTATTTTAATATTAGCACTATCATCTAACTTTTTTCTTGCTGAAGCTAAAAGTGGTTTTTCACTTTCAATTTAATACAACTCTCACTTATAAGTTCCTGTTTCCCTGGGGTTGGGTGATGCAAAGCTGGAATATATGGGAGAGAGGAGAGACTAAGAAGTACTATAAAGTGTTTCCAATGATTTCCAGACTTGCACACTAGCCCCAGAGGCCCAAGTATTCAGCCTTGAGAGCTGTCAGCATTACAAAGGCTTTCCAGGGTCCTGAGTTAAGTCTAGATTCTGATCATGTAACTAGAAAAGCTTATAGATGTCTACCAAGAACAATGAACACTCTGAAAAGAAAAATTATTGAAGCTCTGAATCTTGCTGGAAACACCTACTTATCAACAATCAAGTTATTGTATGGATTACTGAGGACAACATTCCTTCATAGCTCCTGTAGGGGCTGGGGTTGAAGTTTTTGCAGGCATACCCCAGAGATTCTGCTGTTTTGGTTCCGGACCACCACAACAAAGCCAGTTGAACTCTTTTTGCTGGTGGAGTGTCTTGCTTCCAGTTGTAAAAGAAAAATGCATCAGCTGTGAAGCATAACAAAGGGAGAGATGCCTGTGTTTTTGAAATGAATAATTAAAGGGGACCAATTAAAAAAAAATTTTTTTTCGTTCAAGGGCAACCCCCACTGCCCCAAAGAAAAAAATTCTGGCTACTTCAATAATGAGAATTTCCTTATTAGTTTCAATAAATGTCATTAATAGACCATACTGAAATTCCATTTAAATATCATAAGGACTGTTATTAATCTGGAACTTTTCCTTCATCTTTTACTCTTGGGTTGAATGACCAGTCTATGTATTTCCCGAGCACTTTGGAGTCTACAGAGTGCTATGCATTCTCTTCTTGGGCGTACTAACAGTCCAGTACGTGGCAGGCCAGGATCGGAGTCAGGACTTGGATTTCCCCTCCAGGGAAAGTTGGCTCCCAAGGTTGGCTCTTTTCTGGTAATATTCGGACAAACTGGTAATATTCTGGTAATAGGGCCAAGGCAATAAAAGACCACAGCGTGGGGTCTGAATACCGGTTCCCCTTTCTTCTTGTTACTTAGTCCCTTTGTAATAACTTCGTCCCCTTGACTGTACACATAAGGCGACCAGTCAGAGTTCTGCCTTTCTAGGAATTACATGAAATAGTCAAGGTGAAGGGTTTAGCACAGAGCTCGACCCAAGGCAATACTGCTTAAACCTCAGCAGGAAGTCAGGGCTGGCCTGTGATCCTTCCTCACTGGAGCCCCACGGAGACGTGGGCCGTGGGCCGAGGAGCCGGGGGGCAATGCAGGGGGCCCCGAGCGGCCCTGACCCGCGGAGAGCACTCCCCTCCCCTGCCGGGTTTGGGGCCCAGAGTCTCAACACCGCTCCCCGCGGCGCTCACCCCGCCCCCCAGCGGCCCGGGGCGGGGACCCCGTCCCCCGGGAAACGGGACGCGCAGCTCGTCCTGGGCCCGCGCCTCCCGCCGCAGGGCTCGCACTGCGCGCACACGCTGTCCGCCCGGGAGCCGCATCGGGGTAAAGCGCGGGCGCCGAGGCGGTGGGAGCCCCCCGGGACTGGATAGGGTCCCCTCGGACGTGGCTGATGGCAGCCCCGGTGGGAGCTCCGGAGGCGGGAGGCGTCCGGGAAGCCCCGAGCCTTCGCCTCGTGCCGGGCGCCAGCCTGGAGGCGGAGGACGTGCTGGAGCTGGAGGGGGAGGAAGAGGAGGAGGAGGAGGCAGCGGCCGCCCGGAGAGCGCGGAGTTTCGCCAAAGACGCGCGGGTGCGCTTCCTGGGCGGCCGCCTGGCGCTGATGCTGGGGCTCCCGGCGGAGAAATGGAGCCAGCACTTGGACAGCGAGGACAACCGGCAGGTCCTGGGGGAGTTTCTGGAGAGCCCGAGCCCCGCCTGCCTTGTGTTCAGCGTCGCCGCCGCTGGGCGGCTCTCGGCCTCCCGAGAGGTAACGAGCGACTGGCGCGGGGAGCCGCGTACGCCGCCCGCTGAGCAGGATGGACACTCAGATGGGGACAGGCCGGCCGCCCCCCTGGGTTCCCGCCGGGCACGCCCTAGGGCGCTCTAGAAAGCTCTCGTTGAAGTCTGCGCTGCAGTCGGCAGAATCGTCCCCGTGCGCCCACTCTGCAGTTAGAGGGCTGTGCGTGGTTTTCTCAAAGATCAGCCTTTGAGCCTTTTGCTGGACCCGCATAAAGCCGGACAAGCAGATGCTTTCAGCTGCCTGGCGTGAACTTCTGCCAGATAGCTTCCGTTTCAGCCGCTCTGGAGTCACTCTGGAGTAGGCTGACCACACGTCCCGTTTGAAAGGGGACAGATACAGAAAACAACGGTACTGTCCCTTTCTGTCCCGTTCCAAACGGTACGTTGGTTAGCCTTCTCGGGAACCATATCCATAAAAACTGTATTTGGCAGAGCTCACAGAACTAGTCATGTACACTGACTGCCTGTTAACCACACTTCATCCCAAGGAAAAATACCTGGGGAGCCGGCTCCCCAAGTTCCTGGCTAATCTGTGCAAACACCGTGTTTACCAGTCTTGGATGAGAGCAAGCCTTTCTTCCCTTCTTGTCTCCATTCCTCTTTTCTCCCTCTCCTCCTCTTTAAAAATGTAGACTGCTTGCCCATTTGAAGGTTAAGGGATCAGCTACAAAGTACAGCAGTAGCAATTAGCATTCTTCAAGTGTGGAAAGTTTGGAGCAAGGTTTACAATCTTTGGGTCATACAGGGCCTCAGAGTCATGTAAAGTGTAGGGTCATAGTAATATTAATAGTTGGGAAGTAAGCTCCCAGAAAAGAGAGTAACAGGAGCTTGCCTTCAGGCTTTATGAGTTTTGGAATTTTTTGTTTTGCTACTTTCCTAGTTGTAACCAATTAAAAAAATTATTAGACAAGGAGCTAGAACACTTAATTCTAATAGATACCAGATTTTGTTTTTTTCTGCTGGCAGTCCAGCTACAAGTTAGATACAGCAAATCCTACTTAACATGGACACTACATCAGCGATTTTAATTATCTTGTTCTTGTTTTAGATTCCAAGAGATGCAAAACAGAAACTTGTTTATATTACCAAGAAGATTACTGAAAGCATGGGAGTAAATGATTTCTCTCAAACGGTTTTATTTGGAGAGTTACCCACCTCATCTCTTGGACATGTAACTGCTTTCCTAGGGGAGGTACTAGTCTGTCTTTCCTATTTGAATCTTTCATTTATTTCTATGACACTTGGAATTATTTGGGACAACTGCCTATTTTTTAAAAAGAATGTGGATACGGCGATGGAAAGTGAGCTGTTTCTGGGTGGTGAGCACATAATCTGATGTATAGACAATGTAATGTAGAATTGTATACCTGGAAACAATGTAATTGATATCAATTAATATCACCCCAATAAATTTAACAACAACAACAAAACCCCCCCCCAAAAAAAACCAGAAGAAGAATGTGGAGTCCAGTGATCTCTTTAGCCAGGTGAATAAACTGTGATAGCATTTAGATTAGGACTGTCTAACCTTTTGGCTTCCTTAGGCCACATTGGAAGAAGAATTATCTTGGGCCACACATAAAATACAAATATTAACAATAGCTGGTGAACTAAAAAAAAAAAAGAGAATCACCGAAAAATCTCATAATGTTTTAAGAAAGTTTATGAATTTATGTTGGGCAGCTTTCAAAGCTGTCCTGAGCCACATGCAACCTACAGGCTGCGGGTTTGGACAAAGTTGATTTAGACTGTTTCTTATACTTATGGATGCTAATATTCAACAGGTGGTAATTTATAGGATCGTCTTTTTAAATAATGAAAGTAAATAGAAAGCAGCTTGCATTGCATAGGCTCTTGTACTTAGCTGTAGGTTTTAAAGGTTGCATTCAGAGTAGAGACAAACTTACACTTTGGAAAGGGTTTTGAAAAATCCATTTTTCAGATTCCTGTTAGTTTCTAAGTGTCACTCATGACAGGTAATGGGAAAAAGTAATGGAAATAAGTTAGAAATGGATGCCCTAAAAGTCCTCTTTTTCTCTCCTTCAATCAGAGAAATGCTTCCGGAACCAGTGTTACTGGCACTTTAATAATGTGCATGAGAACCACCTGAGGATTTTGTTAAAGGCAGGCTGATTCAGTAGGTCTGGGGTGGGGCTGATAGTCTGCATTTCTAACCTGATGCTGAAGCTGTTTGTTCATTCATGTACGAACGTCCACAGAACCAGAGCAGTGGTTTTCAAACTTTGAACATTAGAACCACCTGGGGAACTTTCTAACCCACCCACGTCACAACTTGAGAGGTGTGAGCCAAGGGGCAGTAATTATTCAAGATCCTCAGGTGATTCTCATGTGCCCCAAACTTTGAGAACTGTTTACCGGGTTAGATATGAATCAATCAGATGTCCATAATCAATGCAGTCCTTCCAACGCCAAAACTTAAGGTAGTGATAATTGCCGACATATTTATTACCAGTGATCTGCCAATCTTTCACTTCTCTTGTACTTTCTGAGACTCTTGCTGTCTTTTTCTTTTAATTGCGTTTGCGAGAAGGGGGAGGGCCCAGAGCAGTCTCCACAGCTGCACATCATTGGCTGTGACAGGGCCTCACTCCACATAAGTAGACGCAGGCCTGCGCGCGGCCTCCTATATGGGAGTAGAGACCCTTTGCTGCTGAGTCATCCCGTTGGTCACCAGTTGCACTGCAGTTCATCACATGGGTCTGCACGGGCTGGGGCCAGGAATCGAACCCCAGATCTCAAGATTATGACGGCTCAACCGCTGAGCCGTCTTGGCATCCCCTCTTTTGATGTCTTTTTGAAAGGAGGTATGTTCTTGCTGTCTTTGGGTTCTCGCCTCAAACCCCCCCGCCCCCACCTACCTTAGTACCTTACCTCAGTTTCCCTTCCCTCCTGTGGAATTTTCTTGCTTTTAACTGATTTCAGGAGACACTAAGAGAAGGAAGTTTTCTGTCTTTAGCACCTGGGATAGTTTGGGGTATATAACAGGTGTTCAAGCAATTTTTATTGAAGTAAATCTGATGACAGGATTTCCCGTGAAATGTGAATGCCTTTGGGTCATTTGAATCCAGACTGCCACCAGTGGGGCTTGGAAGGGCAAGGCCACGCTCGTCACTGGTGTTCTTGCTCTACCACCGTGTCTGAAGACAAAAGGGATAGAGCTCTTCCAAGTTCCTCTGGTCTTTCTCTGAATTTATCGCAACCTCTATGCATATCACTGAAAAAAGGTTCAAACGAAAGAGACTGGCTGTCAATGAGTACATCTATAGAAGGCATAGGATTTAAGTGATTTGGAAGACTCTCACTTAATTACACTAGAGGATATGAGTATTGGGAGGGGAAAAGAGGGAGGACAGCACACTTTACGATGTCGCTTGGGTTAATTTATGGACAAGGCTTCAATTTGTTATGAATGAGGCCTTAAGGCATGGCAATAGATTTTTAGGTTAAAAGTTTTTGCTAGTATCCATTACAGCAAGCTTGTCCAACCTGCGGCCCGCGGGCCACGTGAGGCCCAGGATGAGTTTGAATGTGGCCCAACACAAATGCGTCAAATTTCTTAAAACATTATGAGTTTTGTGATTTTTATTTTAGCTCATCAACTACCATTAGTGTCAGTGTATTTTGTGTGTGGTTCAATACAATTCTTTTTCCAGTGAGGCCTAGGGAAACCAAAAGTTTGGACACTCCTGCATTACAGCTCACAGAACTAGCTGATTAATGGTGGCTTATGATGATATAGAAGGTACTCCCAAACTTCCCTCTCTACCAAGATCTCTCTCGTGAGTTCCAAAGTTGGTCATCCCACCTGCTTCCCTGCCATTCCCACTTGATATGTAATAGACATCTCAAACTTAATGTCCAAAGTTGAACTGACCTTCCCCAATCGGCATTACTTATAGTTATCCCCAGAACAGTGGATATGAACTCCATACTTCTGTTGCTCAAGCCAGAGAACATTCCAGTCAGTCCTGATACGTTTTGAAGGTGGAGTTTACTGGAAATTATGCTAGTTCCACTTTCAGATAGATCCAGAATCAGTCTCCTGCCTCCACTGCTACACTCTGGTTAAGTTCATTCTCTCTCACCTCTGTTACTACTTCTTTGTGTCTCCCATCTACAACCTGTTCCCAGCAGAGCAGCTGCAGTGATCCTTGTTGAAACATGAGTCAGAACATGTCAGTTTTCTGCTGAGACCCTGCACTGGCTCTCTTCTCACTCCGAATAATAAAGGCCCAGGTGCTTATAGTGATCTGGACTTTGCATTGCTGGTTAATGTGAATCAGCAGTCAGCATCACCTGGGAACTTTTTAGAACCATAGAATCTCAGGCCCCACCCCAGAGTTATTGCATCAGGACCGGCACATGGTTCTTATGCTTGTTCAAGGCTGAAAGCATTCATCCAAGTCTCTGATCTGCCCTCCTCCTCTCAACTCATCACACTTGCCAACTCATTGCCCCTTGCTGGTCCTTAATTGCTTCAGACACACTGCTGCCCCAGGGCCTTTGCTCTTGCTAGTTCTTTATCTTCCCAGAATCCACTAGGCCAGCTCTTTTATGTTCTTTATTTTTTTTTTGCTCAAATATCTCTTTTCAGTGAAGTCTCCATCCAGGAGAGCAGCAATATTTGCAGGGCAGGGATTAAGGTCAAGCAAGTGAGGCACCTACTTGAAGAGCAAAATTCATGGGGGTGGGGTGGGACACAAACAACTTAGTAGTTAAGATAAATAATACTTTAATGCAGCATTTAAAATAAAAATGCCAGAAAACCCAACACTTTAAATAAAAATAGGATCATGTTGTTGTGGATGGCAAGATTTTATTATTTTTTATGGTGAAATGATGTTCCCTTGCATATATGTACCATTTCTTTATCCATTTGTCTGTCAGTGGGCACCCAGGTTGCTTCCATATCTTGACTGCTATAAATAATCCTGCAATACTGCAATGAATATGTGGATGCATGCCATTTGAAATTAGCGTTTTGGGTTTCTTTGGATAAATACCCAGAAGTGGAATTGCTGGGTCCTTCTTTGTCTCTTGTTATAACCTTCGTTTTAAAGTCCATTTTGTCAGGTATTAGTATTGCTACCCCAGATTGTTTTTTCATTTCCATTTTCATGAAATACTTTTTTTTTCTTCCCTTTAGTCTCTGTGTGTCTTTTGATTTGAGATGGCTCTCCTTTAGGCAGCAGATGTATGGGTCTTGTTTTCTTATTTGTTCAGCCACCCTATGTCTTTTAGTTGAAGCATTTAATTTATTTCCATTTCATGTAATTATTGATAGGTAAATTATATAGTTATTGCCATTTTTTAGTTTATATTTTTGACCTTTTTTTCTTCTTAAATAAGTCCCTTTAATATTTTTTGCAATACTGGTTTTGTGCTGATGAACTTCTTTAGCTTTTTCTTATCTGGGAAGCACAATATGTCTTTCATTTGTAGATTATAAACTTGTTGGGAAGAGTAATCTTGGTGATAGGGCCTTGATTTTCATCACTTTGAATATTTCCTGCCAATCTCTTCTGGCCTGTGAAGTTTCTGTTGAGAAATCAGCTGACAGTTTTATGAGATCTCCCTTGTAGGTAATTGCTTTTGTCTTGCTGCTTTTAAGATTTTCTTTGTCCTTAAAGTTTAGCATTTTAATTATATCTTTGTGTGGGCCTCTTTGGGTTTATCTTGTTTGGAATGCGCTGTGCTTCCTGGACCTATATGTGTATTTCCTTTGCCAAGTTAGGAAAAATTTTTGTCATTATTCAAGTAAGTTTTTAATTCCTTGTTCTCTCCTTCTGGTGCCTTTATGATGTGAATGTTGTTACACTTAATGTTGTTCCAGAGTCCTGTTAAATTATCATTTTTATTTTATCTATTTGTTCATTTGTTTATTTATGCTATTTTGATTTGGTGCGTTCCACTACTTTGTCTTCCAAATTGCTGAATCAGTCCTCTGCTTCATCTAATCTGTTGTTGATTCCAGCTAATGTATTCTTTATTTCAGTTATTGTATTCTTCATTTCTGACTGATTCATTTTCATGATTTTTATCTGTTTGTATAAGTTCTCACTGTATTAATCTTCCCGTAAGTGCACTGAGCATCCTTATAACCAGTTATTTTGACCTCTGTGTCTGGTAGATTGCTTTCCTCCATTTTGTTTAGTCTTTTTTTTTTTTTTACTTTCTTGAGTTTTGTCCTGTTCTTTCATTTGAGTCATGTTTCATTGTCTCATTTTGACCGCAGCACTGTGTTTGAACCTATTAGGTAGATCTGTTACATTTCCCAGTCTTGGCAGGATGGCCTTATGCTGTCTTGTGGGGCCAGGGACACGTCTCCCTTTCCCCTGATCTGGGTGCTCCAGGTTCTATCCTTTGTGTGGGTTGTGTGTACCCTCTTACTATATTTGAGGCTTGCTGGCTGTTGGCACATCCGTGGGTGGGATTAACCTTCAGTCTTACTGCCTGTGAGGACTAGCATTGAGTAGAGCAAATGAGCTTTTGTGTGGGGGGCTGACCCCATGGAGTATGAATTGCTGTAGTGAGTCTCTGGTGCCTGTTGAGTCCATCCTCTGATTGTGTTGTTTATGGAGCTAATTGGTTATTGCTCTGTGGTCTGAAGCCCACCCCCTGGTTCTAGGGCCTCTGGTGCAGGTCCTGGTCAGCTGTTGTCTGTGCCCAGCCTGAGGCAACCTGGCAGGGACCATAAAGTGATGTGCAGTTATTGGGAGCCGCCTATGCTGGGGTTAGAAGTCCCCTGAGAGAGGCTAGGCTTTCAACTGAGGCTAGTGGTCACTAGTGCCAGGCTAGATGTGCTTGGCAAGAAGTAAGGGCAAGTAGAGGCCAGCCACTGCTTGTTTAGCTTTTGTGGACCTTTCAGAGATTTTAGGGAACACCACAGCATGGGCCAAGGACACCCACTTGTAAATAACAGCAACTGAAAGAGATTCAGGCCTTTGTGCAAATTGTGTGGGGCGAGTTTGGTAGAGACTCAGATTTGGCACCTGCATGTGCCTACAGGCTGGGTTGGGGAAGGGCTCAACAAAGGAGTACTGGCGCCTGTCAGCACTTTAGTCCTAGGGAGAGCTGCTCCTCTCACCCTTGCCCTTAAGCCAGACACTCCAATTCCTCCCCATATGTTCCTGGCATTTTTTAAACTGCTGCCCCAGGGCTAGAGCTCAGAGTGAGAGAGTTTGTCAGAGAGTAAGTCCTTGATCAGGCCCTTGAAGAGGAATGCCTGGGACTCCAGCAGCCTTCCATCTCACACAGATGGAGTCTGCTGATTTTCACAGCCAGATGTGGGGACTCCTCTTACTGGTACTGGTGGTTCATGCTGGGAATCCCAGTGTGTGTGTGGGAGTGGGGGTGGGGTGGGGGGAGGGGGGCTCGCTCCTCAGTGGACACCTCTGTAGCTGAGCTACCCTTCCCTATTCTTAACTACCAGCCCTGTCTACCAGTCTCAACATGGCTTCTTTATATCCTTAATTATGCTAATTCTGTTCAGCTGGTCTTCAGGTAGTTCTTAAGGGTAATGGTTATACGATTTAGTTTTAATTTTGATGCGGACATGGAAGGAGGTGATCACAGCATTCACCTACTCTACCGCCTGGAAGCGGGGCTTTTCTTATAAATCAAAAATACTAGACAAAAAAAGTCCCAACTAAAACACCAAAACCCCCAATTAGTTGGATTACTTTTCATATAGTTTAACAAGATTTATTGCAATTAAAAAAGCACATCCCAGGTCTATTTGTTTTAAATGATGTTTATAGAGATAGTCTAGCTTTGCAGAACACGTGGCTCAGAACTTCTTAACAGTTATCAAAGCTTGTGACATGAATATTCAATTAAAAAAAAAATTGGCCTCATCACAGAATAGTAAATAGAGTGGAAGTTTGAACCTGTACCCAGTAAATTAGAAATGTGAGGAAAATTCTGGTTATTCAACATCTTTTTTTAGAAAACTGCTAGAAAGCAGTTCTCTAGTTCGTCAAGACATGTTCAGCCCAGACTTAATTCTTCAGTCTGGTTTCCAAAGCTCATCATGAACCTCCCTGTCTTTCTTTTCAGGGGGCTGTTCATTTTAGCCGTTCATTTCAGGGGGGCTGGCTCTAATTCCAGGCAGGCCAGACTAGCAGTTTCCCAGAAGCGCTGTACTTCTGGAACCCTCAGTTAGTTTGCATATGTCAGTGTTCAGTTTTCTGAAATGCCTGCCCTAAACTTTCATATCTTAAAGATTTTAGCCAAACAGTAACTCCTGGTGAGTATTCCCTAAAATACCCCTCTCTCTCCAAACAAAGTATTTCTCTTGTGATTTCACATTACATTATGAACGTGCCTCAAATTAGGGTAGTTTTTACATCAAGGGACTTAATCCACTAAGCTCATGGAAGGTGAAAATGATTTCCTACTGATCTCTATATTCCTAGTTCTACATGTAGTGGGAGCTAAGCAGGAACAATGCAATAAAACAATCTTTGGAAAGATTTGTTTCAACATCATTGAAAGTGAATTTTCAGTTTGTTTTTAAGTAACTACAAGACTGAATTGTCAGAATTAACTATTAAATGGTAGAATAACTATTTTCTGAGCATGTTAGCTAATGGGCATTATACAGTATAATGCTAATACAGCGGATGGCTTATATCAGAAAAGTGAAAAATGTTTAAAATCAGTAGATATTGGAAAGGAGTAGGAAAGCAAGAAGCGACCAATTGTATGAACTCAACAAACTCTTATTAATTACTTAATAGATACTGGGCTATGGAAACTAAAAAAATAAATAAAAAAAAAATTGAGGGTTTTTACATGGTTTCTTTGATGTACCCAGTTTAATGGTAGGAGGAGTCCCAAAAGGCCTATGTGATGAAACATCTTTCTGACTATTGAACTTTAATTCACTGGGATGTTACCCAGAGCTTGAGACGATGAATTTACTCTTTCCTCCATGTGATTCAAAAAAAATTTTTTCACCAATATACCTGCAAATGTGCTCAGTTTACATTAAGAAAGCAGTTTGCTTACTTGACATGATTTTGCTTATTTCATGCCGTGTTTGAGTTATTGAGAACGTCCACAAATGTTTGATAAATGAGTAAATGAGTGAACAAGCAGGAAATTATCTCTTTGAAAGAATTTGTCTCATTGATTAAGTATAAGAGGGTTACTGATTTTGTCATCTTTGTAGTTTGATATCATAAGAGTGTATTTATGAAATTGGTTTTGTTACCGATTTTGTATGACAAGAAAAATCTTTGAAGGAGTACATTATCTATAAGTTTAACTGCTTTTATAAATGTTTCTCTTTCTAGATTTTAGTACCAATTCTTTCTAACAGGAACAATCATAAATTCTGGTCCTGTTTTATTTCACAAGACATGGAACGTCACATAGAAGTCATGAAAACTAAAATACATATTTTTAGGGGTAAAATGTTGAGAAGAACTCTTCTTCCAGTTCCCACTATTGCAGGAAAAATCGACTTGGATCAGAAATATCCAGAGACCAAGTACGTAAGAATATGGTATTTAAAGGATGTCAAAATGGAGAAACAATATGCCTATTTAATATATCCCAGCAAACTGTTAGCAAAATAGAGAATTATTATCACTGCATCATGTTTTTAAAAAACATGCAGAAGCACCATCTGTGTGATTTTCTTTCAAAGTATACTTTTTAAAAACATTATAAAAAGCAAGCTGTGACAATTTTCATGTCAACAATATTCTTTTAGTAAAATGGTTTTGAGGGTTTGGTAGTTCTTTGTTTAACAATATATATAGGAGATGCTGGGATGGCTCAGCAGGTTGAGTGCTTGGGGTCCAAGGACTGAATTCCTGCTCCAGCCTGTGTGGACCCATATGCTGAACTGGGGTGTGGCCCCCAGTACGGTTCTTGCTGGGGCGAGCTTCCCATGTGGGAGGCCCCCGGTATGGCTCCTGCTCTGGGCATGCTTTTCATGTGGGAGGCCACCAGCTGGAGTGTGCCTCCCATGCACGAGGCCCTCATCCCAGTTCCCGCCCTGTGTGGCCCTGTGCCCACCTATGGAGTGAAACTATATGGGAAACTACTGATGTACAACTGTGGCAACTGCTCTGGGCCCTACCGCTTCTCTCTGTCTCTCTATCAAAAAAATAAAAACAAAACTCCAAAATATATATATAAGATTTGTTTATTTTTATTGTTTGAGGGGTGAGAGAGAGAGAGAGAGAGAGAGAGAGAAGAGGGGAAGGCCCAGAGCAGTCTCTATATTTGCATATCATTAGTTGTGACATGGTTTCATTCCACACAGGTGGATATGGGGCTGCACAGAGCAGCCTGAACTGAACTAGGGGCCTTCCACATGGCAGGCGAGAACCTTCACTGCCCTGCCTTCCTGGGGTTACCAGTTGTGCTGCAGTTTAGCATATGGGGTTGCACAGGCTGGGTCTGAAAATCGGACCCCAGACCTCTTCATTGTGAAGCAAGCTTTCAACTGCTGAGCTATCCTGGCATCTCCACAATATTTTTTAATGTTAGAGATATGCCAAAAATAGTATCAAAGTCACAACTCAAGTTGAGGCTATAAAAAACAATAGATTTGATTTTGAAGTATTTATATATAGAAAAGTAGTTTAAAGATACATAAAATACCCCTTCAAATACATGTTCTGTCTTTATTTGGATAAAATTGTTTTTGAATTATTTTATCAAATCCTTTCAATGTTTGTAGGCTAGAGCCAAATGAAAGAATAATGCTCCACACAATTGAATCAGTGGTCATTAAATGGTCACACCAAATCCAAGACATTGTAGAAAAAGATTCAGTGCAGCCTTTGTTGAATGGTCTTCACCCTAATCCTCAAACTGAACTGGATTTCTGGACCATGAGGAGAGAGAATCTATCATGCATTTATGATCAAGTAAGTAGATAGCCCTAGAAACGGCTTGTAAATTAAATTAACCAAGTCATTTGTAGAATTTAGTCTCTAGAGCAGTGATTTACAATAACTAAAGATTTAAAATACTGTCTTTGAATGACTTAATAGTTTATTCTCTTATTCTGAAGTACTATATGGTCTGCACTTCAAAAATTAATGGGGATTAAAAACAGTGTTGCCTTTTTGAGACTATTTTGACAGCGTTTGAAATAATCAGAAACACTTTGTGGCAGAGAAAAAGAATGGTTCCCCAGGGAAACATTGAAGATTATAAGATTTCATTAATTTAGTCCATTCAGTTGATTTGGGAAGGAATAAGGCCTTGCCTAGTGGAGAGATATAGCTCAAGGAGAGCTAACATTGGTTCCTCAATTTAGTGTTATAAAAACTAAGGTATTTATTCATATATTCACATGTCTCTTAGAGATTTTCTGAAATGGAGTAAGAAATTTTGTATGAAAATTTTAATATTTTACATATATACTAATAGATAAGTTGACATTTTGAAAATTCAAATTAAGAAAACTATAAATGCAAAATAAAAGCTTAAGAGAAAAAAGTCATTTTAAAATTACTTTCAACTTGAAACTAGGTATGTCTTTGAGGGTGAAATACCGTATATTGTGCTTGAGTGGAATATAACTTAAATATTTTATTACAGAATGCCTTTATTTAGTTATTAATCCAACTTATATTTGTTAACTTTTTTTTTATTTTTAATTTAGCTTCAGGCTCCAATTGTCCTCAAAATGGTTAAGATCCTGAAAACTAAACAAAGCAGCTACTTCTCAACGTTGAAAGACATTTTCGTGGCTGTGAAAAATGGTAAGACCCTTGGTCTTTGGCCTCATGATCCGTGCCCTGCCTGCCTGCCTGTTCAGCCTCAGCTCCCTGTCTACTGTTAGCCTGTTCATGAAATGATTTCACTTGTCTCTTCTAATGATAAATTCATCTTAAGCATCTGTGCTTGACTCTCCAGCTATCCTAAACTATTTTCAGGGTAGGTACCTACCAAAGTGGCTCCAGAAGTTTTTAATGAGAAGGTGTGTAAAGAGGAAGTCCTTTGATATTCAGCAGCAGGTCAGTGAAAGCCTAGCATACAGATTTTCTAATCAACAGTTTGGCTACAATTAGTCCAGTTTTTTACCAGTAGAATCTCCGAATGTGTTTCACATCCACCACTTATTTATCTAAGAACTCATAAAGTTTTGTTGAGGACTAAACGTACAGAGAGGAGGGCTTGCTTGGTCAGTCTTGAACAGGTAATGAACGCATGCACGCTGTTAAAAGCCAGAGATGATAAAAAGGTGTCCAGTGAAAAGTCTCCTTGTCCTCTCACTGTCCAGTTTTAACCCCACCCAAGGGTAACAGCCCTTCCCAGTTTCTGGATTTCTGTTTGTGTTTCTTTAAGCCTCTTTAAGCAAATATGGATAGACATGATATTGAAGTTTTAAATGGTAAAGTAGTCAGATAGCCTTTGTTTGTTTCTAACATTAGAAACATTTTAGTTATTTCTTATGTAACATGTGGAAATACTTAAAAGTCCCCTTTGAAAATATTTTGATGTCTCTTCATGGTTTTCTCCATGAATTCTGTTTGAAAAGAGTCCATAAGATAAGGGGGAGTATTTGGGCTTGGGGGTCTGTCAGATAGGCTTTCCTGCCGCACATCCCCTCAGAACATCTTCAACTTGCTGAGCCTCTGGTTTTCATTGTCCAACCTGGCGTATTAGCGCCTTCCTTGCACAATTGTTGTGAGGATTCGAGCAATATTTCTCATTCTTGTTACCACTGACATTTGGGGCAGACTCCTTCTGTGTTGTGGGGAGCTGTGCTATGCATTGTGGTGGCCTCTGCCCACTACTCCCCCCCAACACACACGTCCCCCTTGTGACATTGACAAATGACCCCTGGGGGCAAAACCACCCCTGGCTGAGAAGCACTGGTTGGAAGATACAGGGCACAGAGTACTAGGCACATAGGAAAGTGTGCTCTCAAATAAATAAAAATGTACATTTTTTTTTCTGTGTTAGTACAAGATACACATTTTCTGTGGGTGAAGTTTCTACAGGAATGAGTCCCAGGGGTCCTCACAGTCTTAAGAGCGTGTGGCCTAAAGATTCAGAAGAAAATACTTTCAGCAGAACAAGTGGCCCAAAGCTGTTGTCAGAGGCTGAAGGCTCCCCAAGTCCCGGGAACTCCCCAGATGTGCTTAGCACGTGTTGAAGGGCACTCAACCTATTAGAGCAGTTAACTTGATTTTGAAATGAATGTTAATAAAAACACACTAATATGAAATAGGAGTGCACCTGGGGGAGAAGGTAGTTCTAGAGACTTCTCTGTGTTCCCAGGTCTTTATTGTTAGGTAGACAGATTCACTGGTTACATGTCCAGTAACATGGTTGGGTGGATATCTGACCCTGCAGCCCAGAAAAGATTTGGCAGGTGTTTTCTTTGTTTTCCTGACAGGAGTCTTTTGGGCTAACACTTGAAAATAAGAACTTACTTAATTTCCTACCTTTATAAAGCTTGTGTTCAGTTAATCAAAGGTTTTTGCAGCCTCAGGAGCAAAATAGAGTCTGATAGAGATCCACTTAGGGTACATTAAAAGGGAGAATTTTAATTGAGAAAACGGATTAAATTGAGGAGTAACTAATAATTATTAACTGTTTAAAGTTTTTTTCATGTATCTAGCATTTTTTTAAAGTATTTAATTACCATGTTTAATAATTTTTTAAATTAAGGTAAAATTCACATAACATAAAAATAACCATTTTAAAGTGCACAGTTGAGGGGATGCCAGGGTAGCTCAGCAGGTAGAGCATTTGCCTGGCAACTTTGGGGTCTGGGGATCAAATCCTGGCCAGGCCCCATGCAAACCCGTATGCTGAACTGCGCCACAACTGGTAACAACCGGGATTGCTTGGTGGTGAAGGTTTTAGCCTCCCATGTGGGAGGCCCTCAGTCCAGTTTCTGCCCTGCACAGCCCCACATCCACCTGTGTGGAGTGAAACCATGTCACAGTTAATGATGTACAACTATGGAGACTGCTCTAGGCCTTCTCCCTTCTCTCTCTCTCTGTTTCTCTCTCTCAGCTTCTTTGAAACAAAGTAAATCTTTAGAAAGAAAGAAAAAAATATAAAGTGCACAGTTAAGTAACATTTAGTACATTCACAATGTTGAATAACCATCACCTCTATTTAGTGCCAAAATGTTTTCATCACCCATGCTTAACAATTTAAAAAGTTATGTTTTGATTACTAACAAAATAGAAAATATCCCAGTCATTGCACGAGTTAACACTCGTAGGACACAGGAATGGGACAATAAATGATTAAATTGTGCTAGTCCAGGTACCTAAGAGGAATTAATATTCTGGTGATGAAATTTTTGTAATCCAAACCATAAAGCGACAACTTCACGGTGATGCTTTATTCCCGCAGTTTCTGTGGAGTTGAATCAATTTCTTTAGGTTGTGAGTGTATTTTTCCACTGAGCCTTCAGTCACAGTTTACATGTGCCATGTGGGTGACGACACTAGGTCTCTCCTGAATGCTGGTCGTCATAGACAGACGGTGCATAAAGCCTTGCCAATTGGTCAGGTGTCAATTGTCGCATAAGTGATATAAAAAGAAAGGACAGCATTTCAGTACAGCCGTAGTGTTTTGCATTGTTCTCTTGAACTTGTAAAGTGAATTTAGAAAAGAGACTGCCTCACATTCATGGTGGTTTTCTTTCCCTTTAGCTCTCCTAGAAGCCCAAGATGTGGAACTTTACCTGAGACCATTGCGAAGACATATTCAGCGTCTCCAGGAGACAGAATTCCCACAGACCTGTGTATTAATCGCCCCATTATTTCATACCATCTGTCTGATCTGGAGTCATTCTAAGTTCTATAACACCCCTGCTCGGGTTATAGTTTTGTTGCAAGAGTTTTGTAATCTCTTCATTGAGCAGGTATGTAGCCTTGAAAAATAGGAACAGTAGGATCATTGCTGTGTGGTAGGTTTCATTCTATTAGATCAATGATGAATGAATACCGTAAATTCAGCCTACAGTTAGAACACCACTTTTCTTTCTTTTTTAAAAAGACTTTTATGGTAACAAGGGCAGAGTGACTTTTACCCCAAATGGAAATTAGATACAAAAAACAGGTTGTGACTAGATTTTGTTAGTTTAATATCCTACCTTCAAAGAGATTTGAGGCAGTTTCTGCTAAAAGGCGGATATACGTCTACTTTGTGGCATTCCTTTAGGTTTCCACAGGAACGCTGGCTGATGGAAGTCTTTTGGAAAGTAAAGTAAGTTGAGAGAATTTGTCTGGAAAAAAATTATCCTCAAAAAATCATAGTGGATTGTATTAAAAGAACTCTTGATTCATTGTTGATCTTTAAAAATCTCTCATTTATAACTTTCTCTACTTTTCAGGCAACTTGCAAAATGCTAAAAAAAAATATTGGACTGCTTCCACATCCTTTTTCTGTGAATGTTCTTTCTTGTGTTTATAATATCAGAATATTGTATCATTTGAGCTAAAAGATACTTGGAGGACACATCTTGTAGTGGTTTCTGGGAGTGCAGTTGGGGAGAGGGCGTCTTAGTCTGCTTGACCTGCCATAACAAACGACCCCAGACTGGATGGCTTTATTTTCAGAAGTTATTTACTCAGTTTTGGAGGCTGGGAGCCAAGATCAAGGTTCGAGCTCAGCCGTGTTCTGGTGAGAGCGCTCTTCCTGGCTTGCAGGTGGCTGCCTTCTCTCTCTGTCCTCACATGGTAGAGAGATCTTTCTTTTTCTTCTTTTAAAGCCACAGTCCTATCAGATTAGAGTCCCACCCATATGACCTCATTTAATTACCTCCTAAAGACCCTATTTCCAGATGCACAGTCACATTGGTGGTTAGGGCCTCAACATGTGAATTTGGGGGAATACAACGCATTCTATAGCGGGGTGTGTGTCTGAACCACTAAAGAGTTTTTGTAAAACAAGTGGCCAGAGAATCAGAATCTGTGTATATGGCTTAACCTTTGCGTTCTTAAGAAGGCTTCTCTCCCACCCCGGCCTGTGTGGACCCATGTGCTGAACTGGGGAGTTCACCCAGTTCAGTTCTCTCTCTGTCTCTGTAAATCTCTCTCTCTCTCTCTCTCTGTCAAAAACAATAATAAAAAAAAAATAAAAAATATATATTTAAGGCTTCCCACCAGAATTGGATCTTCTCCAGCTGCAAGTTAAACTGAAGGAAAAAAAGAAAAAAAAAGAGCAATAGAGAAAACTATAGAGAAAACTGGATAAGTTAATGTGAAACTAGTAAGTCAAAGAATGCAGTGACTTCAGAAATAGCTTGTTCCAGGGGGCTAGGTAATAGTTTCAGTAGTTTCAAAGCATCCTCCATTTTGCTGGTTTGTGTTTGCCTTTATTCTCAGACTCTTACCACATGTTAAGTAAGGTGGCTCTTGGTAGCCCAGATGTATATCCTTGCAGTAGGGACTTTTGCTGGAAAGAGTTTTCCTTTTTAGTTCTGGCTCAGTGCATTTTATTTACATCCATGGAATAATCATGGTGGCCAAAGAGACAGAGTATTTTGAAAATGCCTGAATTTCTTGCTAGAGGAGAGTAGGCGGTTGAGATTGACCTAAATCACTGATCCAGTCTAATGCTTCCCAGTGGTTTTCACATCATAGCTTATGTAGAACATGAACGGTTTTATTGCATGGTGGGGTCAATTGAAAGGGATTTGGAGCCTTGAAAGTCTGTAGTCAAGACAAACAGCTTGGAGCTCCAGCTGCCCCACACCCCAGAATTTTACTCTTCTTAGTAATAGAGAAAAATGTTGTAGGGCAAACTGGTTGAGGAATTATAGTCCAATCCAAAACCTGGTATCTTATTCAGATGAGTTAACAGACTGAAAAGATGACATCATTTGCTCAACTCCCTGAGAATTCAGGGCAAGTCCAGACTAGAGAATGGGTCCTGACTTAACAGTTAAGAGTTTCTGGACTATGACATTGCGTTATCGACATGCTTAGTTTATTCTCTCTGCTTCTGAAGAAGTGGAGTGATATCTGGAAAGGACATTGGACTCAGACCAACTTGGATTCAGACCTAATTGCACCTCTTAAGTAGGGTGACCAGATGTCCCACTTTTGGCGGGACAGTCCTGATTTTTAACAATTTGTCCCACGTCCCACGATGTTTTAAAAAGTTCCCAGGGGAAAGCCAGGACGGCTCAGCGGGTTGAGCGCTCGCTTTGAGGCCACGAGGACCGAGGATCGAATCCCGGCTCCGGCCCAGGCGGACCCACGTGCTGAACTGGGGAGTTCCCACAGTTCGGTTCTCTAGCTATCTCTGTCTCTGTCTCTCTCTCTATCTTTC